>CAJUYH010001668.1:0-46805 GCA_910591685.1 Galerucella tenella
TCTTCACTGTATACTGTACTTGGCGCACCACCAGTTGCCCCACAACGTTTTAAGTCTTTCCAGATGCGAATATTTCACACTAAGCCGAAACAAATGTTGTGGGGAAAAATTTTGCAGACTTTTCAACGTTTCATCTTTACCAACTTTTGCATTATATCTCAAAGCATATAGCCGATATTTTCAAAAAAATTTTTTTTTTTTTTTTTCTTTAATTTTTTTTATTTTAAAAAAAAAAAAAAAAAAATATCAAATAGCACAAAAATATTTTTTAAATCTTTTCGATTCATTGAAAAGAGAAAAAAAAATAAGATAAAATCAATGGCCAATGTTTGTTTCACCTATCGCTTATGTAAGTGATGTTAATGTAAAAAAAAAAAAAAAAACAAAACAAAACAAAAAAAAAAAGAGAAAAATAAAAAATATGCTATCGTGAGAGAGTCGTAAAGTAATGAAGGGCGTCATTATATTTATGTGTAAAGAGACATGTACCGCGCGGGTTTTTCGTGTCTGCTGAGTGGCTTACAAAGAAGAATATATACATTAGTCTATATTATACAATGTTTAGAACGTCCATTATACATTTATGATCGTATGTATTCTATTTTATTGCTTAGACTGTGTGTTAATACTCACTCAATGATTATTTATTATTATTTTTCTTTTTTTCTTTACTTCTCATTACGTTCACGTTATATTAATAGACACTTATTATCGTGAGAATATTTCACGATAATACCTCATTGAAGTATCAAACAATATTTAAAAATCCTTGCGATATTTTCCTTTTATTTCTTCAATTTTCAAGGAAAGGTAAAAAAAAAAAATGATAAATATTCTAAGTTAAAAAAGATGCGTAAACAGCGATAAGAAATATTTATGCACCTACACATATATGTATGTATATAATTTTTGTTGTGTATTTTAAAGATTATTTATTATGAAGAGCAGTGCCACTGGATATCCGTATATTGGTACCTGTTGTTGTGTTACGTGTATCCCAAGGTCGCCAAAAAAAACTTCAATATTGATTGAGAAAATATACGAAATCTGGCGTCACACAGGTCGGGGATAAGGGGGCTTGGAGCAATGTTTTTATTTAGTCTGGCATCGAGGCATTTGAACGTGGAGCAAATTCATGGTCGCATATTATTTCTTTCATTTTCTAAATTGTCATTAATATACTCCTATAATTGGTTAATATTTGCACTATTGTGTTTAAAAAATATCATAAAAACGGAAAAAAAAACAAAAAAAAACCGAAAACCCCCCCTCCCCCCCGAAAAAATAAATAAAATTGCCGATAAAAATAAATTGAAACAGTTAAAGAAATATTTGATTAACATATGAGCACTTAAGACAACATCCACGGATACCTCTACTGAATGCAAAAGTGGTTTCTTGACAATTGTCATATCGCTGAAATCAAATTTTTCAATTCAAATATCAAAATATATGAACATTGACAAATAATCACTGTAACATCATTTGAATTATTGCAGTGAAAAATATTATTTAACCCAAAAAATACTATCAATAACGACATCTATCCATTATTGCTGATATAGTAGAATCCATTTTGGCATTCAGCCCGTAAAAGAATATGTAAAAATAGTCAATAAAGTAGATTCCTTTGCTTTGATATTTACCATCAATCGAAAAATAATGATATATTACCGACATATTAAAGTGTTCATATGAAAAAAATTTTGAAATGTCTTCACAGAATGCAGCACTCGCAATATCAAATTGTTCCTCAATTATCGCTTATTTTTTTAAATTATTTAAAAATAATAATAATTGTTACACTATTTATTAATTCTCCGATAGTAAATAACTCGTTGATATATAGAAAGAAACGAAAAGAAGTGAAGTCAAAAAGACAAAAGACGAAGAAAGAATTTGAAATCTACAATTTCCGGTGCAAACAATAGTGAACAAAAATTCGTGGAACATTTGCAACCACTTCCTTATAATTGGCATGTGATAAAATTTCAAATTTTCCGCTTTCTCCTGAAAAATAGACTGAGTTCAATCTAAATACCGATAAAAAAAATATTAAATGAAAAATTTAAATTTGTTACACAGGACTAATGATCAATTATACTATAATTGCTGATCATCGCAGCACATACAAGCTACACCAACATCTATTCCAATCTATTCCGGTTGAAAATATACGAGATATTTAACAAACGATCGTTAACGCTTAAACGACCGCCGTTAAATTTCACTCGCGCGCGCGCGCGCACATTGGCAAGATGGCCGCAGCTGGTGCACGTCACTCTTCGCCAAGATGATCGACAAAATCCCGGGATAATATAACAAAAAAATATTTTTAAAACGAAAATGGAGGGAAAAAAACACCATTCACATCCCCACACACCCCCTAACTCTTCTAACTGTCCGCCATTACCAAATACTATTGACCAATTAGAGAAGCATTCCATTAAGCCAAAAAAATAAAAAATAAAAAAAAAACATAAAACAATGATCGATTAATTTCTTCAATGTAAAGAATATTTATCAAAATATTAATCAACAATGGTTATTCATCTAATGAAAAGTGAATTGAATGAAAATTGGATTTAAAGTGATGGAAAGAGGAAACATGAGAAAAAAAGTTCTGAAACATTGCGGTCCCGCTAAGTAAATTGTTTACATATTTTCGTTGCGTGTTGGATCGCATGTTCAATAGCGCGAGTAAAATTACCGGCACGACCACCGACGCATCCCAGACGTCGGTTCGTTTTTCGAAATGTGTGCACCCGTCATCACATATATCCGTGGGGGCATCACACATATTTATAAAATCACCATTGGATAAAAATAAAATACCTATTAAAATGATAAAGAAGTATAAAAATATACAATAACAATAATATAAATATTCAATAACTATCAAATCTGCAAATGGTAACATTAAAATCATTAATATATAATTAATTTATAAAATATATTACAAAAAATATTTTCTCATTAATTTAAAAGAATATTTAAATTGATATTTCACATTAAATTTATTGAAGAAAAAAATATTTATTGAAGATTCTATCGTATGCAATGATATAAGTTCATTTGGTTAATTTCACAAATGAGGAAAATTATATGTCAAGTATTTGTATATATGTGTGTATATGTTGGAAGATTTATTTTCTCTTAAAGGTCGTGCAATATTTTCATTAAAATGTAAACAGAGACTGCTGCAAGGCGTTCATCTTGTCATCAGGCTACTGCTGCTGTGTGCAAGAGAAATATCTCCCAGTTTTAACAAGAAAACGATTAAAAAAAAAGGAAAAAAAAAAAAAAAAAAAAAAAAGTAGTGAATGCAGCAGCAGTTGTAATAGTAGCAGAATATTCGAGTGACTCAAGTGGTGAAAAAGACAAGATTACAAGCACGATAGAAAAATGTAGAAACTTTTATACATAGATAACCCCACTCTTGTGTATACAAATAAGTAAACAACATTCGAATTTTCCTTAAACCCGCAAAAATTCATTTTTCATATAACACAATATCAATAATAATTTATATGAAAAATGTGAAATAACATAATAGAATAAACATTTAAATAATATTAATAATTTTGCAAAATGTTTAAAATGTTCACTTTCACAGTTTCAAATTGAAACTTCGATTTTCAAAATAGAAACGTGCAAATATAAACAAGGAATTTATATCAATTTCAACGCTTTTACATATATAGATTCTGATGTATTTCATCCTATATCCCACATACTCGATGTCATGTACACGCAATTCATTAACACTATCCACATATACCCTCAATCAAGTTCAAGGAGAAAATATAAAAATATTGCAATGAAAAATTTTTTGCAAAATTTACAATTAAAAAACACATATAATACATATAATTTTGAATCATTAAAAATAATCGTTACTTTTCCAAAGTGAATAAATCACTTATAAAGTATATTACGATTAATATCAACAAATGAACATCAATGATTTGATCAAAAAAAAAATTTTTATGTAACTTGAAATGGAAAATTAATAATGGAAATTATCCAATATATAATCTACAATAGTAAATATATATATATATATATGTGTGTTTGTGTGTGTGTGTGTGTGTGTGTGGATGTAAATGGGGTTTGTAACAGACGTGTACGATCAGTGGTATAAAATTACTGTATCGTGTAAACAGCGAGACTCGTCGGCGCGTCTGATGGCCGCCTGGGTGGGCCGTAGTCGTCTTAGTCGTTCCCTCGCGAGCAAGTAAAGCAAAACTTGTGGAAGCAACGAAAGACGCGAGCACATCACGTGCTCGCCAGAGAACCAAAAAAGACTTCAAGCCCACTATAAACTCCACTCGCACAATTTCCTCCACGAAAATTTCAATCTCCAATACAAAACTGCTGTTAAATGGGGGAAAAAAAAAAAAAAGATAAATTGAAGAAAAATCTGTAATGTCGGAATTACCACTGTATATACATGATTTTATAAATGAGTAATAGAAAAAATTGTATCACCCTCGATAGCAGGTGGATCATATTGTTCATTGATAATTGACCATTTTTAATCGATCTCATGATGAAATTATGGAAATTGGCATTGGCACACAATGGCATTTATACACCAATCATTATTCATCCCATTTATTGCCTCAAATTACCTATCGATAATTAATTTACCGTAAAATATTTCAGTATATTAAAGTGCAATAACACCAATTAATACAGCTACAACATAAACAATAAAGTATAATAGCAAGTTGATTATTTTTTTAAATAAAATCAAATAAAATAATATCACACAAATATACCAATAATTATATTATTGAAAATGACAAATGAATGCATTTTCCAAATAAAATTGAAATATAAAAACGGAATATTATTCATTTGAGGATATTAACAATACCAATTTTATCAACACAAATATTTAATTAATATAATTATTACATATTTATAATTCAATTGTAAAAATATTCTATTTCATATGTTTATGTTTGTATAAAATATTGAAATGAGTGCAATGTTGTCAGTTGGAATCATAAGGACTGTGTATATGTAATGCAGGCCCTTGAGATACAAAAAGATATTGTATACATAGAAGTTTTTCAGTTAGACCAAGTGTGTCACGATATTTAAGTAGGCGTAACGGTAAACAGAAGCACCAGCACACAGTTCCCCCCTGATCATTACACTCATGTGGGGTTGCAATATTGTGAAATACATATAAAATATATTGAGAGAGAAAGTAATAGAAGAGAAATAGGTAGCGATTATTAAATAGGAGAGAGCAAAAGAGCAAAACGACCCCTCCTTCCCAAACACACTCGACATTCCACAGTTCAACCCTTAACTTGTTGGACTGAGGCGCTATAAATTATTACAAGTGTTCCCACTAGACCGCACGCACATTTTTAAAAAACGATGAGCTCCCAAATTTAGTAAGTGATGGTTATGTATTTGAGATAAGCATATCAATTAGATATAGTCAAGTACAACAAGAATAATAGAATACCGAAAAAAAATTTCTAAATGACATTGAAATAAATACGAAATATTAGTAACAGTTACTCAGTGTATACTGATATTTATTATTTGTCCAGATAATTTTTAAGAACATAAACCGAATTGTATACTAACAATTGGTATGTCAAAATAGCAATTATGAACCACATTAATAGCAATGATTATTGCAGTTATAATACAATATAATAAATTGTCAATATGAAATTAATTCCACAAAATTTTTAATAATTTCACATATTCAATCAGTGTTTAATTCTCTATTCGCTCATTCTCATTCTCACATTAAATATCCATTTAATATTTTAAACTCAAAAATATTCTTATTATTTACTAAAATGTAGTTCTCCATTTTTTGTTATGTAAAATCAAGAATTCCAACAGCAATATATATATACATATATATATATATATATATATATATATATATCTCAATGAAATCGTACGATAAATAATTAACACAGTCAAATACAAGTGGCATACAACTTTAAAACAAATATTACTTCGTGTTATTACGCAGATATGCAAACAAAAATATATTTGAGCCATTGACGTAGCGATCGCCCGGCAAAATGACATTTCTGTCATTTGATCTGACACCTCACATATACGTATACACACCCACACACATACACACACACACACACGCATAGGCAGGCATAGGCGAACTGATGCCAATAACAAACATTGAGAATGATATTCCAATTGAGTTCTCATTGATGAGTCAGTCATCAAGACCGGCAATAATAAAAACCTATATAAGTGTGAAGAGATGGAACTCATGCATATATATATATATATATAACAGTCAACAAGGAAATAAAAATTAAAATAAAATATTATATATAGTCGGTACAAAGATTTGATGTTTTCATGCCGACAGCAATATCATTCTCTCATCATAAAAACGATATACTATATAGATAATTACTCAGAACTCAAATCACTCAGACACTCTAAACCATATATATATATTAAATATTAATCGGTAATAAAAATTTATTTTGAAATGATAAAAAAAAATTTCCCACTTCAATTGATGTATATGGCAGTGAAATGTAAATTTGAAAGATACGAGAAGAGAACATTTTTTCTTTTTTCCAAATATTTCACATAAAATGGCGTAGATTAACAAAATCAACATCCGAAAAAAAATGGAGTAAAATTTAATTTTCTAAACGAATATAATTAATTAATTGTCTTTGGAATAATTTCAACGAGCCGTTTGGTTAAAAATATTCCATGCCATTCAAAGTGAGTTTCAACATATCCCAAGACATTGATTGGTCCATACATTTCCGGATGCTGATTCATTCACCACTCATGGTACATTACTAAACGCCCATAGGCGTGTACTCGAAATATATTAATGCCACACCCTCATTTAACTATACGCAATCAACTCTCATTCTAACCGTTTCAACTCATCTCCAGTCAAGCGAAACACTCACATCCAACCGCGTCTCTCAAAACTCTTCGCGCGTGCACAAAAGAGCAAGAAGGAGAGACGGTGTATGCACTCGTCTATGTGTATATATGTTCGTGTGCGTGTGTGTGTATATATATATATATATATATACACGTATGCGTGAAAGTGGGAAAGTGAGAAAGAAACTGCGAGAAAAAAGGAGAGGGAAAATTTGAAGATTGAGAGAAAACGTGAAAGAAGACTTTACCCTAAACAAATTTGATAATTCATCCGGTGAATTATCACAACCAATTTACTCCATCTCTTTTGCCACGTGTAAATCATTTTGTGCTGACCTAGACCTCAAATCAAATTTAATTTAAGCATCAATTCGTGAGTGTGAAAATATAAAATTTTCAGATGCCCGATGAAAAATTAAACAGAAAAATGTGCATTTATGCAATGATTGTATATTTATAAAGATAAATTTATTTAATAATAATAGTTTTGATTAAATTTTATTCAGTGGTGAAAATGAAGAACGAAACAGAAATACCATTGCATCATCATCATCAAGATCATCATCATCATCATCATCATCACAATCATCACAATCATTTATCGCCAAGTGCATTAATAAATGCAGTTAATTCACGAAATCAATCCAGTGTAATATCATCATTATCGCAAAATGACAGTTTAATATCGGGAAATTCATCAACAACGGAATCATCAACTCGTAAATCGGGCGCACGTCGACAAGAGAAGCCGCCATATTCTTACATTGCATTAATAGTAATGGCGATACAATCAAGTCCGCAAAAACGTTTAACACTATCGGAAATTTATAAATTTCTCCAAGATCGTTTTCCATTTTTTAATGGCACTTATCAGGGTTGGAAAAATTCCGTACGACACAATTTAAGTTTGAACGAGTGCTTTATTAAATTACCAAAGGGTCTAGGTAGACCGGGTAAAGGTCACTATTGGACAATTGAACCAGCCAGCGAATTTATGTTTGAAGAGGGAAGTTTTCGTCGTCGTCCACGCGGTTTTAGACGAAAGTGCCAAGCATTAAAACCACAGTACCCCCAATATTTTACTGGTGCTGGTGGTGTTGGTGTTGGTGGTAGTGGTATGCAACCACCGGGTTATGAAAATTTGGCAAATGCCGCAATGGAATATTCAAACGGTTATCAAAATCAATATCAAAACTATTCAGAATATGCAATGTATGGTGGTGGTGGTGGTGGTGGTGGTGGTGGTAGCGTAGCAGTTGGCGATTGGAATTATCCTGATGCTTACAAAGCAGCAGCGGCAGTAGCAGCACCACCGCCGCCACCACCACCACCACCACCGCCGCCACCATCAATTGCTGAAGTAACATACAAAACAACTGAAGTTACATATAAAACTGGTGAATCATCATTGTATCGTAATGGCGAAATAGCATTTAAAAATGAGCCATACGTTAGAAATCAAGATCAAGTTGTGAGTTACAGGCCTAATGCAACCACCAACAATGATAATATCCCTTATCAATTGAAGGATCATCATTCACATCAACATAATTCGGAAGTGAATTATAAAACGGAGAATGAACACGATTCAATTATCGGTTGCAATTACAAAGGTGCAACAGCCACAGGTGGAAATAATTTGACACATCAACAAACATCAGCATCAACAATTGGTCAACATCCAACGGATTATTATTTGGGTTATAGTCTTTGTGGTAATGGAGCAAATATAAATGTCGCGGCAATGAGAAGTCTACATCAGGGGCAATCGTCAACGGGAAATCCCATTGGCAATATCAGTTGCTCGCACAGTGATACAACAGGTCAGAATTCTACGACAGATCACGGTACGTTTTTGACAATAAAACAGGAAGATGCCATTTAAATAATAAGTCATGTTAATTAAACAGTCATATATATATTTAATTATCGATAGCAAAACGAATATATGGAAAATAATATAGCATTAAAAAAATATAATAATTAGCTGGTAAATTAATTAGTGATATATAAAATGAGAAAAAGAAAAATATATTTTCATACGTAAAATTGTGCAATTTACTGGGACAACCGCAACATATTTTGTAACTGAAAAAAAAAGGGGGGGTCTCATTTCGGGATATCAGAAATTGAACTCAACAGAATTGAGAAAAAATGGCGATGAATAAAATGATTTTGGATAAATAAAAAGTGTAAGGGTTGAAGTAGGAAAAAAATAAAAAAACAAAAGGAAATTCGAGAGACCTGTAATGCCAAGTATCGCGCACCACCCACGAATATTCCTCCAAGTTATATTTAATGTGTTGACTTTTACGAGCGTCAAATTGTCCTTATGCTGCCAAGGATCCGGTGCACAAGGACGATGATGTGTGTGTGTGTGTGTGTGTGTTCATTTGGGCCATCTGGAAAATTCATTCAGACGAGATTTACGAGCAATGGGGCGCCAGTCAAAGTAACACGAACCTATTACAAGTAAGATAAAACTTGAAAATTTTCGAAAGAAAAAAAAAAAAATTCCAATTTAACGACCCTTTATATTCAATTATTTTCTCTCTCTTCATTTTTATTATCCACCAAAATTTCGTCCATTCAATGCCACTATGAAAATTGCAATCATTATTATTATATACACCGAAATATTTTTGCTATTTATGTCATCTCAATTTACAACTCGAGAATTGAGAACAAGTGTTACACTAAAATTGTTTGTTAATTTTTCGGGTTCGTCGACTGAGTTTATTTCTCATCCATTATATTATTCACCCTCTCACATTTTCTCTCTCTCTCTCTCTCTCTCTCTCTCTCTCCCCCATGTTTTAAAGTTTATGTCGATCACTCCTATATATTCCAAACTGAAAATGGTTTTGATAAGAATGACGAGTAGGTGGTGAAAATGTATTGAGAGATGCGAGCTAGAAAGAAATGCGACAGAAAGAGAGACAGAGCTTGATAAATAATGAAAGAAACGGAAGAACGTCGCCGTCTTATCCGACGGAGAATGACAGCGACTATTAGCCAAGATGACATCTCCTGTCACGCCACAATTTAAAACTCACATATAAAACTTCAATATTATTTTCTTTTTAGCTCTTTTCTTTTTTTTTTTCTTATTTTTTCTCGTCATCTTTGAGTCAATCGTAACAACTCAAATTTTAACACGTGTCGAAAAATCAAAAATTCCCTTTATAAATAGCAATCGAGGCAATAATTACTGTACATACATACATATATATATAATTAATTCGCTGTAATATTCATAAAAATTAATTAACAAAACTAGAAAAATATACACTCAGGTTATTTAAACTCATTACGATTATATAAAATAATCATGCACTTATATATCTGGATGTATGTATACATATGCACGTATATATATATATATATATGTATATATATATATATAAGTCGGACTGTACGGAATCGCCTTCTCACTGGTGTTATATCTGCGTTTATCGTCAAAATGTTTACGGGTGCGATAAACAAAAATGGTTCTTTAATCCACTTGGGTCGCACGCACAAGTGTATATATATCGCTTCAAATTTTCTTATTTGCTTATACACTTCATATATATATATATGTATATATATTCGTTAATTTGTGAAAAACATGAATAAAATATCAAGTATGACCACTCAATATAGAAATCAATACAAAAATGATCCAATGACAAATATAATTGAATTAAAGCGGAATAATAAAGAAATAGTACAGTTTTTTTTTTTGAATATTATAAATTGATATATATTATTATTTTTTTTTTTGCATTAGTATTTTGTCTATTGTTCTTCTTTATTTTATACCACCCACAGATGAATATCGAGAGACTTCCTTCCTCTCGACGTCTTTCTGCTCAGACAGCGCAAGTATAAACGAAATCAATCTGCAACTGCACTGAGCGCTGTGAATATTTTTTTTTTCAAACTCCCTTACGTATTCTATAATGCCCTCGTATATTTAAATATATATATATATTCCCTGTGGATTATTTTGGGCGCGTGCACTACTTCTTCATGTGTATTTAGTGTGTACACATATTTAAACGTGAATGCAACTTTTTATCTATTCATATATATGATGTAATTTGCAACAAAAATCATCTCAAAGTGAAATTGGAAAATTGTGACATCTAAAAAAAAAAACAATTCTCAACGTAAATATTTGTTCAAATAAATAAAATTAATGTTCATGTACTATTGATATTACATTTGTCTTTATACTGTATGACACAAATTCATAAGCCAAGCCAAAATTAAATAAATACGAAAAAATTTATATATATATATATATATATATATATATATGTAATAAATTTAATTATTTCTAAATTACTTTGAGGTACTTTGTTATAGATCGCACTTTATATTCATTATTCATTGTTGCTGACGCACACAATTAGCGTAAAACAAATCCGATGGCTAGATATGAATATGTGAAGAATATTAATATTATATTATATTGTATTTGGGATATGTACGAAATAATTTGGGAGTGGCTTGAATTATTATATTAATGCCATGCATATCATTGCGCCATTGTAAAGTGAATCGAGAGAATTCAAAGGGAGTTTTTACTGGCAGATATTATATACTAACGTATGGTTGAGACCACACACGAGGACGTGTTCTTGTCCGCGAATCAGTTGCCATATTGTCCCAAAAAAAAAAAAAAAAAAAAATAGAACAGTGAGTGTCGAGAAATAAAAAATAAAACCATCCATAAGCATTAATGAAAGAATTTTTATCCGTTTCGATTATCAAAACAGACGAAAATAATTTTGTTTAACGATTGCAATATTTGAAGTAAATAAAGAGGTGAATCGGTGACTTAAAACTGAGAGAAAGATTTTATTTTAAACATTTCAACACTATAAAATGAATATTTTAAGATAGAAATGAAATAAGAAACTAAAGACAATAATAATATTGGTAAATAGAATATTTCATGAATGAAATCATTGAATAATTATTATACACGATGAGGGTTGAAATAAATATGAGATTTTATTTCAAACTAAAGTGTGTATGTATATATAAATATATATATATGCGTATATGAAGAAAAGTGCATTGTGTCAATCGCGTTGGTTGTAAATATTCACTTTCACTTACACCGAGTTGTGAGCATTAAATTTTGTTTATTATTGACCCGAGGCTATAAATGACAAGAGGGTCGATTAGTGTATATATATATATATATACATGTAAAAATCCTTGTGGTGACTGTATGTATGTGCGTATGCATTTGAAAAAAAAAGAGGTAGAGATATCGAACAGCAAACGAAAGAAAAATGAGACACGAGTGAAGTGGCTTCGTACTTGAGAAGCGAATGTACTTGAATGCCTCAGAAAATTAATATCAAATTTTTTTTCACGTCGTTTTTTTCCCCCCTCTTTCTCCCAGTTCATTTTTTTTCTATCTTACTTTCAATTACGCGTGTGGTCTCAGTGGATAAAAAAAAAAAAAAACTAATTTCTCTTCGGACGAAGAAAACGAATCGAAAGAAAAAAATTTTATTCCGAGATTTTAATATAAATTGTAAATGATTTTTCATTTCTTCATGTTTATTTGCGTTTTCTTTTTATTTACTATTGCAGGTTTGAGAATTCAGTGTTCGAATGCAAGCTCAAACAGCTCCGGCGGCGGAATAATGGAACGTAAACCCACTTACCTCGGTCACACAGCAAATTCCGTAGCACTCAGCACTTTGAACTCACTCAGTTCATTGTCACTTAGTAATTTGAGTTCGTTAAGTTTACCTGGCGCTGTATCATCCAATCTTCATAGCGCAACATCGCCACCAAGTACCATGTTCTACGATCCTATAAAATATACAATGTAAAAAGTGATAAATTGAAACAAAAACAGTGAAATAACAAAAAAAAAAAAATTAACGGCATTAATTATTATAGCAAAATAGTAAAATTATGAATTTATATTGAGATATAAAATACAAAAACCAAATTTAATTATATCAAGTGCCAATAAAATTGTGTCCCAAAGATATAAATAATGACATAGAATGAAAATAAAAATAGATGTCTTATTTAATAAATAATACTGTTATTACGTTTAAATTACTGTAGAACTGAAAAAAAAAAGAAAATTTACATATTTAAAATAAAAAATGAACACAAAAATATTTAGCATTTGATTTATATAAAAACTAATTATCCTTCAATTGGAAAAAAAAAAAATCTAGTACATGTGCTCCTGCCAAATACATACTTATCATTTAATTCATTAGTCAATTGAATCTGTCTCTATTGAATATATATATGAATGGTATAAAATGTGCGGGTTATAAAATACATGAAAGGATGAAAAAAAAAAATTAGAATAGAAAAATACTGTGTCGGCATTGCAATGAGGAAAGAGATAAGAGTATCTATATAGCAACACATTGCATCCAGACGCCAAAGCCAGCGATGAGAATATTGCTTAGCCCAAAGCGTCATAAAGAAGAAACGGAACCGAAGTAAAACACCATCACGTGTTCAAATAAGAAAATTACCCGTCCGTTTCCTCATGTCTACCTATTTTTCTCTCACTCATACTTTCACTATCATCCCTTACACAGTTTTTCTTCGGCATTGTAAAAAATCATAACATAAAATAAAAAAAATAAATTCATATATTCAAAGATATTCAATATTTTCTTCTGAGTTTATTCGCAATTTCATTCAAAAAAATATCATCCAGTTTACATCTAACGCTTTGTGTTTTTCCACAACATTATAAAAAAACTAATTATTTGCAAAAAAAAAATATGAATATAGAAATGAGTTCCTATTTAAAAATGTAAAAAATTTCCCTCCATGTTTTTTTCTTTTTCGCAATTACAATTATCAATTTTGCACAAGAAGAGATCACCGGATTTTTTTGTCTCTTGTCCACGTTCATCCACACTCTATCATCATGATATCCATCTCTTTTCACGCGCATGATTTGTTTAGACAATAAATTAAAGGTCTAGCGGCGCAGTATACACTATAATACGTGCAGCAACGGCTGAACGCATGTGGCGTGCGTCGGCGTACACGAAACAGACTCCATACTCCTTTTGCACTATTCATTTCTCTCATATATATACATGTATATGTAAATCGTGTCGTTGCATTTAATTTCGTCTCAATTATTATTCTCACTTTCTATAATGTTTCTTCATACATACACGTTCATCCAAAAGTCCTTACAACATTCAAACAATTTTACAATTACATCTATGAAAACTTGAAACACCTGCCCATAATTAACTCGAATATTCAAAATAATTTCTATTCCACACTGAATAAAACGTCAATTTAAATCGTACATAATTGACATTTCAAATATGAAACTAAAAAGTAAGCATTTTATACACGTATTTTGGTTTACTGAAAATACATGTAATATATATATATAAAAGGAATGAAATTTATATGCGTCAGAAATGTAATATTGAATGCACGACGTGCAAGTGATGCCACTCAACGGAATCGATGACAGCCACCGCCTGCGCAACATAATTTTCTTTTGCATACATTTCATAACTATATAATATATATATATATATGCCCTGTATCATGTTAAAAAAAAAAACAATATTGAAATATTTGCAATGTCGATTCAAATATAATATATAGTAAAATACAGAAAAGAGAAATTAAAAACAAGCAATAATGACAAATGAAAAGTGTAAATAAAAAATTATTTGGAGAGATCAGATAAGAATGGAAAATGAAGCGACGAATGAAGAAATAAATTGTAAGAGTGCGAGAGAAAGAGATAAAAAAAAATGACAAGCATACGCTGCAGGAAGGAGTTTTGCTCTAGAATAATAAACTATCGAATAAGCTCCAACGCTATAGACAAACAATCCGTGACTTACATTGCACAGGCTCAAACGAAAACGTATATGAAAAGAAATGAGATAAATATATATATATATATATATATATATATAAATGAAGAAATTCGTCGAAAAAATGAGTATTTTTAATAAATGGAGAAATGAAAAAAAAAGAAAAGAAAAAATAAAATACAAAATGTGATTGAATAGAAATAATTTTTTCATATCTTGCATATTTGGTATAAGTTGTACAGTGAGTGGTGGAGGGAGATGGCAAAACACAGCGAGAGGAAGAGAGAGAGAGAGAGCGGGATGGAGAGAAATAGAGAAGAAAAGGCAATGAAATAGAATCAAAGCTCTCCAGATAGGGTCAGTGTTTATTTCTATTAGAGACAAGAATAAAGGAAACACTATGATATACCAATCCGGAAAATTGTTTATTATTTTTTCCTCTTTGTAAATTTATTTTGACTGGAACGAAACAAAAAAACAAAACTCTCCGGACACTCTGGTTATTGTATTAATATAAAGATAAAACACAGAGAAATAAATAATCTCAAGAATATAAAATCACAACAATTCACAAGTAATTCCAACAAAATTTTCATAATTATGTTTTTTTTTCTATCTAGAAAAAAAAAAAGAAAGAAAAACAAAAAGGAAAACCGAGAGAAAATAATTATTTTCAATCCATTCACGAATAATAAATATAGAAAATGAAGATAAATCGCATATATATATATATATTAACGGCACTTCAATTGTATAATTATAAAATAATTATTTTATATGCGAAATCCTGCCAATGTCAATTTTGCCAAACAAGTTGGCGCTTAAATGCTATATAATCGCTCTATAGCCTGTGTATATGTAATTAAGAAGCCTCCTTCTCACACATATATACAATTGTATATTATTTCCTACTACCTCGTAGTAAACAAACGTATACATTAAATGTTTACAAAATATGCACTACGCTAATGCATGTACAATTACAAACCATCACATACACAAACGTATATACATAAGTATACACATGTACCATTGAATAAAAAGAAGCGACTCTTACATATACATTTAATTGTATTCGAAATCGTATTTTTCACTTTCACTTGTTGTACAAAAAAGAAAAAAACAAAACAAAATCATTGTAATCCGATGTCAATTTGAAAATAAAACATCAGATTTATCAAATAATAAAGCAACATCATCCACGAATGTTCCACTTATATCATGATTATTCATTTAAATCGAGAATAATACAGTTGATAAAAGGTATAATGACACTTAAATGCTATTATTTATATATCAACGTAATCAAATCGGTATTGTATTTATCATTACACTATATATTTCAACATTTACCAGTTTATTTTCATAAATTTTATATCTTTGCAATTTTCATTGCTCCTTACTTCACATTCACAAACATTTATATATTAGTTCATTGTTGGCATCCCAATCTTGAACACACCGTGGTATCACTGTTTGCACAGTTGCATATTTGACACCAATCCATGAAATTTGTTCCGACGTCGCATCCACTAGTTGCCAAATTCCGGCCTTTAAATATCAAAAATAATAATATATTTTGCATGTATATATATCAAGTATCACCACAAAAAATAACAATCAGAATCAGTTTTTGGTCAATAATAAAATAATCGCGCCATTATGTAGCTTGTACCAAATATAATTTAACTATTATTTATTACGGCAAAGAAAGTTAATAGTCGTCGCGTAAACAACGTCCAAAGATACAACGTGCCGACTAATTACATTACGATATCGAAATTAAAATGGGCATAGTGAGAAAGTGGCAAAATTGAACTCTGATCGTGATTCGCAGCAACCCTTCATATATAAACTGTCTGTATTGAATTAAAAACAAATTTATTAATTCATTTGTATCATTTGCTGTGCATAGTATATTTAAACTTACGCGAATTTATCAAGTAACGGCTTTGAATCCACTCATTGTCACCAGGACAAACTGTTGTACCGCATTCAGGAACGCCCGGTTCAACACACTTACAAATATTACAGTTTTGTTTATAAAAATACCCAATTTGACAACTACTTTCCGGTACATCTGGCAATATATACGATTGAGATGCTTGCTCAGACTGTAGATCAACTGTATATACTGGAAATAATTATTTTAATACAAATTCTCAATTGCCATTGAACTCATACACATCAATTATATAAATACTAACCACTGACAATAATAAAAACACATTGTACAATAATTGTCAAACAATATTGAGTTATTCCTGACATAATTATATTCAAATGAGACAACAAGAAGTTTGAACTGAGCAGAGCAACTATTGGAAGAATTACGCAACAAATTTATATATGAAGTCGTTAGGTATCGCAACATTATATTTATATAGTAATGCATCGGAAATTTAATCACTTGTATATTAATCAGCAGTTGCAAAAACAATAACGCATGAAATTGACTGCTAGCATATAAACTTGATTTTATTTCATTGCTCAATGGCAACTGTACACTCATTCATGTACAGTGAAAAAAATATAGGCATGAAATAAATAAAATATGTCATTTGATGAATATAAATATAATTCAACTATGCTTTCGGATTTCATCAAAATAACATTCTGTTATTCAATTATTCTATTTTTTTTCTTCCGGTATATCTTCATATTATCCATAGATCGCTTGACAATTCAACTGGATTCTTACTTATCGTTCCTAAAATGTTTTATAATGTTTATTAATATTACGTTAGATTCACATTCCTAAACATTTAGATAATATGCATACATAGATAATTTTATATTATAAATAATAATAATGTTTATTTACATATATGGTACTCTAGAGTTTTTAGGGCAAACTTTATTGGTGCAATTTGCGTGTAAGCCATCATGACAGTCACATATATTACACCAATCGTGAAACGAGGTTCCTTTAACACAGCCAGTTTCAGCATAGCCACCTTTAACAATGCAAAATATATATTACACATTTTTTATTCAATAATATTGGAAAAATAAAAAACTCTTTTGTTCAATATTCATTTGTTCTTTTGTCGTTGTATTTTTCATCACGTATTTTCTGTACAATATTGTCAACAGTTTAAAACGATTGTATAGACATCAAATGATATATTTTAGTTTTAGTGCATCGCGGCAATACTCTCTCAATAATTTAATGTTTCTTATTGGATTTCAATGACGTTTTCATCATTAAAATTTTTTACCAACGTAATGAAAATTACTATTTGTGAAAATTGTTGAATTTATTTAATAACACTTCAAGTCATTATTCAAATTACCTGCTGGGTTTGGATCACCGATACAACTAAGTTCTCCACAGTCTTGAATGCCTGGTGGAATACATTGACAAACATTACAGTGATATTTATAATATTTTCCAACGTCACAAAGGTCTAATGGTAAATCTGGCAACGGCTGACTTGACTGTATCGCCTTCCAATCAATTGTATTAACTAATAATTATTAATTATATATATTTATATATTTTACCATATTTTTATTCGTCATTAGAAAAATTTAAGTGACACTTACCATCATGAACGATGATAATGATAAAAAAAATGTTGAATAACATTTTTTTTTACAGACAATATTAGATTCTTATAAGCAATAATACAAATGGTAGTGGTTGTTTGCACGATTCAACGACAATTCATTCGATTGAATGCAAATTGATATGTCGCTTTTATCAGAGTAATCGGACAATTAATGGCATAGCTATAAAAAGTATTGGCGGATTGAATTTATATGATTTCTTATTGCACATTACCTTACCAGCATTTATGAAAAAATTAAAATAACCGTTTATTAATACTGATGTGCGACGTCCAAGCACATATTTCTATTTGAAAAGTGATTTTTCCCATTTATTTTGCCAAATATAGAAGTAGGTAATTCGTTTCCCGAAAATTCTTATTATAAATTGGACAATTGCAGCTTTAAATAGCATTAAATTAAGCACAAAAAAATCTTTCAACAGACACTCGTATAGAAAAATTAATTTATTCACTTTAATGATGAGACGAAGAAAGCGCTGAATAAATAAATCATATTCAAACTTGAAAAGATGTCACATAAAATTACAGTCATTGTTACGTGAAACGCACGTCTGGTAATAGAATAAAAAAATGGCAGACATAAAATACAAATACTGTACGATAATAATGTACAGCATTGAATTTGACCTTCAAACTACAATAACAAACCATTAAATTAAATTTATCCACATTATGATGTGGCAAGTGTAAGTACAGGCGTGAAAAAATAATGCTGGTATGCCTATGCAATATACAACTAACCTCAAAATACAACAATTGTGACATATCTAATGATCATATATATACATACGCTCGCAACAATGTTCACTTTTATATCAATTTATCGTCATAATACATATTACAAATATGAAATTTATTGCCAATCATTTTCATTCATACATTTCCAATATGTTCTCTTACTTTTTCGTTTCCACGATGTTCTCAATCACAATTGTAGACATGATTATTAATTTGCAAACGGTACTTACACGGCGCACAAATCAAATTTATTTTTCGACTCTTAATAACACAATACGATATAAACACAAAAAACACACAACACACAACAATAAATGCACAACAAAACGCACAACATAATGAGGACAAAAAGACGCGCGAAATTTTCCCCGGCTTCACATTCAACTCTACATGAATACTGACGCCATACTCTATATAGATATGTGAAATTTCATTATTACCGACAATGAATAATGAAGATGGCGCGCGCGTAACAATATAACAAGGCGAGCATTCAATAATGCGCTACAATATATGAACAGTGGTTCACATTTTTTTTATCTTTTTTTTTTTTTTTTTTTTTTTTTTTCATATAGGATAGGTGGATTAGATATAGGATAGACATAAAGGCAATGGTCCAATGGTGACGACTTAATTGTGACTTCTATTTGAGTTCGTATAATCGTTGAATAGTTCAATATCAGTGGTATAGCCACCTTGGCTTTGATACGAATAATTTGGTAATTATGGAGGAAATACTGTCTAAACTCTTAGTCGCTGACAATTCAGTAATTCAACAGGTAAACAAATATAAATTTTCTATAAGTAATATTATATGAATAATCCACTGAATATTGGCAAACACGTGCTCAATCCGGCTTTTTCATATATAATCATTGAATATTGTGAAATAAATTGAATTTATTGCAAATATCGTAAGATAATAATTCTTAGATTTGATTTATATTTCACAGGGAACAGCAGAGCTTAGGGAGGCTTTCAAAAAACCTGAAAGTACTGCAATTCTATGTCAATTGGCAATATCATCAGCCAATCTACAAGTAATGAAAATCAAACTATTGCCCTATCAATTTATTGTATAAATGAATGAACACAATTTATATAAATGAATAATTATTTTAGATAAGACAGTATGCCGCAGTGTTACTTAGAAAACGTTATTCAAAGGGCAAAAATTGGACAACTCTACCGATTAACACAAGAAACGAAGTGAAATCAATTATTCTACAGGGTCTTGTTAATGAACCCGAGAAAATAGTTAAAAATGCAATTGCTCAATTGATTGGGGTAATTGTTAAACATGAATTGCCTAATAATACATGGCCAGAGATATTTCAATTTATTCAACAGCTGGTAACAAGTGAAAATATTGGGGAGAAAGAATTGGGTATGTACACATTGGCAACAATGACGGAAATAGCACCAGAAATTTATTTAGCACATGCACAGTCACTTTGTACATTGTTGGGTCAAACATACGCGAGTTTACAGGAGTATGGTAATCCCGTTGCATTTTATATAATACAAACTATGCTGCATCTATCACCACTGGTCGAAAGCAATCCAGTGATGATAAATGCATACAATCAAATGATACCATTGGCAATGAATACAATTCAAGCATTGACATTGACAAATCAAGATAAAGCCACTGAAGCAATGGAATTATTTGATGATTTGTGTGACAGTGCAGTGACTGTTATATCACCGCATGTTAAAACACTTGTCCCAATGTGTTTAACAATAGCGAAAAATAAAACATTGAATGATGATTTGAGAGTTAAAGCTATTTCATTAATTGGCTGTTTGATACGTACGAAAACTCGTGCAATAGTTAAACACAAAATGATTGAGCCAATTATTGATGTGCTGTTTGAATTGATGTTGAGTCCGCCTGATAATGAAAACGATGAGGTTTATTTCAGCGGTGAGAATGAAGATAATACACCAGTTAGTTCTGCAACACAGGCCCTTGATTTAATGGCAATTCATATGAAACCGGAAAAATTAATTCCACATCTTTTACGTCATGTCGAGCCGGGCATACACAGCAATGATATTTGTACTAAAAAAGCATCGTACTTGTCATTGGCTGTGCTGGCGGAGGGTTGCGCTGAATATATAAGATCCAAATATTTAGAATCATTTCTACGTTGCATCTGTCAAGGTATCACCGACACATCGCCAATTGTTAGAAATGCTGCATTATTTGCATTAGGACAATTTTCCGAATATCTACAGCCAGAAATAAGTCAATATTCGCAAGAATTATTGCCGGTATTGTTTGAATATTTGGGACAAATGTGCGCACATTTGAAACAAGAAAAACGTGAACCGCCATCCGTTGATCGTATGTTTTATGCATTGGAGACATTTTGTGAAAATCTCAATGACGGACTTTTGCCATATTTACCAACATTAATGGAGCGATTATTCGAAACATTGAATGCCGAATCCCCAATTCATATTCGTGAACTGGCAATAAGTGCAATTGGTGCAGCGGCAAATGCCAGTAAAGAAAATATGATACCGTATTTTCCCAAAATCATTTCAATTCTCGATGTGTATCTCACGGCAAAACAAACTGACGAAACAATGTGTTTACAAATACAATCAGTTGATACACTTGGTGTATTGGCTCGTACCGTTGGTGAAAAAACATTTGCACCATTGATTGGTAAATCATTGGATTTGGGAATCAAATTAATTACAGAGAATGACGATCCGGATTTACGTAAAGCTATTTATGGGTTGTTTGCGTCACTTGCGTCAATAACAAAGAGTGAAATGGCACCGGCATTACCAAAAATATTGGAATATATTTTCAATAGCATTCAAAGCTCCGAGGGAATTGTACCGCATTATAAAGATGATGAAAATACAGCGTTTCCAATTTATGAGGATGTGAGCGATAATGAAAATGATGTTGAGGAAGACATTGAAAATACTGATAATGAGGATGATGAAGAGGATGATGATGTCGCGGGTTATTCAGTCGCCAATGCGTATATTGAAGAGAAAGAGGAGGCAATTCTTGCATTACGTGAGATTGCGCAGTATACTGAGGATGCATTTCTACCGTATTTAGAAAAATCATTTGAAGAAACATACAAATTGGTCAATTATCCACAGGAGGATATAAAGAAAGCATCTATTGATGCATTGACACAATTTTGCATCAATTTCTCAAAGATAAATACCGTTGAGGGTAAACAAGCATTATTGAAAGCTCTGAGTGTTTATGTGCCAAAACTCTCCGAATTAATTAGACTCGATTGTGAATTAACAGTTGCAATAAATGGACTCGAGTCACTTACTGAACTTCTAAAAGAAATTAAGGAGGATGTTGTTGTTGGCGAGGGTCATAAACATGCAATATTGAATTGTATAATAGAAGTGTTTTCCGGGAAAATTCAAGCGCAAGATCAGGATGATGGTGATGGCGGCGATGATGATGAGGCAGAGCAAGATGAATTTTTAATTGAATGTGCTGGTTATGTTTTGTCACAGTTTGGCCGAGTAATTGCGCCGGAAGAATTTGCACATTATTTCCAAACTGCATTTCCGTTTTTACGTGCACGTTTGAATGATAATAAATCCGAGGCGCAACGGTCATTTGCTGTGGGCACAATTTCCGAATGTTTGTCAGGATTGCGGCACGCAACTGCGGCATTTATGCCACAATTATTAATGTTATTTAAACGACGCACTGAGGATCCAAGTCCAGAAGTACGGAATAATGCGTATTATGGAATCGGTGAACTTGTTTTTTGGGGTAAAGAACCCATTTACCCGCATTACAATGAAATTTTAAATTTATTGGCGCAATCACTGCAGAAAGAGGAGCACGCTGGACCCCGTGACAATATGGTCGGCGTTATTGCCAGATTAATTATAACTAATTATTCGCTTGTGGATCTTGAACGTGTTTTTCCTGGATTTATGCAACAATTGCCCCTTAAACAAGATTTCGAAGAGTATCAGGCGGTTTTTAAGAGTATTATGACACTTTATAGAGCTGGACACGAAATTATTAAACCGCACATTCAGAATTTATTAAAAATGGCGATTGGTGTTCTCAATGAAAAACAAGTTCCAAATGAAGGTAATTTTGTGTTACACTTTTATCCATTTGTATTTTTCATTGTCAATAGATTTATTGAATTTGTTCAATTGTTTTATATATGTTTGTTATTTATTGCAGAAACGAAAAATCTCATCACAGAATTTATAAATACAGTTCAACAAGATTTCCCAAATGATTGGAGTATCGTGTTTGCTGAATTGCCACAAGATCTTCAGCAAGTTTTATCAACTTAAATGATATACACGTATTTATTTTTTATTACACGGTGAAGAATAAAACCGTAAAGAATAAAAAAAAAAGAAGAAGATCCGGCAACTAATGATGTGGCAAAATAAAGTTAACAGAGAGATAACAGTTGATTTTTAAAAAATTATATGGTTAAAATAATCTTACTCTGTTTATTCTATTTTTTTCTTTATGTGTCTTCAATAATTGATATTATTCGTGTACGCAGAATTATAATTTTTGAATTACGTTAATTGACATGTAAATAATTTTAAACGAAGCAAAAAAAGGATAAACGAAAGACTCTATTTATCAAACGAATTAACGTTTGTAATTCATATTGCATTTAAATTATAAATTATCTATTTCTTTGATAACAATTTTCATTTGGTAATCCGAATAAATATTTCAACATCTATTTTTGAATTTGACAAAAAATAATATAAACAGAATCATTTATTGACCATGACGGTTAAAATCACACTTGCTGATTTCATTAATAGACGGCGTTGCAATAGCGAGTGAATATGACAAAAAGTGAAGAAAAAAATGTGTATATACATATATATATACTACTTTTGTTAATTAAATCGTAGTTAAATAATGTACTAATTACACTTTTTTATTTTTCATATTCTTTTCATAATAAAATAACATTAAATAATTATACGCTCCAACATAAGTGACATATCGGGCACTCTGTTACATTTTTATATAAATTAAGAAAAACAAAAAAACAAAAAAAAATAGCATTTCATTTTACACATTATAATTATATATTGCTGCGTCCGTATTTTTTTGCTCGCATTAACAACAATACAAGTTACAAGTTCAAAATATAAAATAAAAAATCAATATATATGTTTATGTACACTATTATTATGTAATGTTATAAATAAATTATATAATATTACATGAACAAAGCGAAATGATCTATTTCAATGTATCGTTGCACGTGAATAAAGTTTTTTGCATTTTTTACCATTTCACAAATTTGTAATAATATTCATGTCCATCATACACTTATATATTTAATAAACTCTCTCATAGCACTGGATACACGATCAAACGATATATATTGATACAAGTAATCCTACATTCAAGTGCTGTATTAATCACTATTACGTAGAGAACTCTAATAGAATTTTTCTGTTAAACTCAATCATTTCCTCATATCATTTTTCTTACATTCGATAACAATAAAAAATTAACTTCGCTGTTTGCAATACCATTTTTTTTTCCTTCTTTTTTTTTCGTTTGGTCATCTCAAGTACAAATACATAATACAAGTGGAGAGCACTTTGATGTAGACATCATATAGTAGAGTAGAGGGGTGCGAGTGAAATAGACTGAAAAAAAAATGAGAAAGAAACAAAAAAGATAAGCGATTTTGCAGGATAGCGTTTACAATTCCCGTAATGTATACATAGATGTATATGTATAAACGATATCGGATACCGTTGTGATAGCATGAACATTATCGAGAGTACGACGAGAGATAGATTTATAGGTGGCCAGTTGGCTATCTTACATACGACAAGCTCGAGTGGAATTGTCCATACAATTGACAGCCAAAAATACGAAAATAATAATAATAGTAATAATAAAGATTAAAATAATAATAATAATAATAATAATAATACAAATCAGAAGAAGAAAAAGGAAAGAAAAATAATACAGTTCTTCAATAGTGTTCAAAGTCAGAAACTCACATTTCAATACCCATCTGCAATTCAGAAGGGAATATTTATCAATAACACAAATTGTCTTAATTAATTTTTATTATTTTTATTTATTATTATTTTTCCTATTTGATGAATTTTGCCAAGGAGTTGCACAATAAATTAAAAAGAAAAAAGAAGACCAAGTGCACAATTGTTTGGCTATCAGTGAAACGATTGGACAATTTCGTAATATATCGATATTGATTTTTATCAGTGTGTCAGTATTTTTCACGGGATGTTAATTGTTGCAAATATATAGAAGAAATGACGATGAAGATGGAATAGGATTACGGTAATTTTGCGCTCAGTGATGTAATATGAAATAAGAAACATGAGTGTGATGGATGTAATTGATAAAAAGAATTTACGATGAGTGTTCAATTAGTTCAATTATATGTATATCAATAATTGTTGTCGGTAAAGCAGAATATCTTAATATTTATTAAAGTACAGAGATAAAATATATATATATTATTTTTGTTCAATTAGTTTCTTCCGTCATATCGCAATTTAAATTGAAATTCTATTGTAAAGGGATATACAAATATAAAGACGGAAGTCATACGTCCAATGAGTTGTGGCATGTGCGTGAAAATGAATAAAATTCATGACATCGTCCTTGATGTGAATGTGTGACTCGAATAGATAATATATATATATATATATATATAAAAGGTTGATAAATACAACAATCAACCAAGAACACGTAAGTTGCCTTCTCAAACCATTAAAAAATAGATACAACACATATTTTAAATAATTCAAAGACATTTTATGTTCGATAGAAATACACAATTAGTAATTGAATCAAAAAGTGAAAAATAAATTGCCATAATTGGTGCAAAAAAAGCAAAATTATATTTAAATATAACTTGTAGAGTCGTGTAACTGCGGATGCAATTAAAAATTGTCCACCGATATCACATGAATATTGTGAACGCACATGGGCATATAGTGATGGATATTTTCTCAAAAAATTCCGCTGACAATAAACTATTATTTTAATTTCATATTCAAAGCTTATACATTATATATTTACATTTATATTTCAAATTAAATATATATTTCCAAATAAAATCATTGACTCAACGCAACAGTATCTCATTTGTTAGCAATTAAATTTTCTCATGTTTATTATAAATTAAAAATATTGGAAATTTTTTGCCTATTGATATCTCAATCTGTGTTACTTTTTTTTTGTTTTCTTTTCTATTTGTTAATTGAGATGTTATACCGAAGTAAATGCCCATGTGGTGATGCGACGTAATAGTAGGATATATATATATATATTTATATATATTTATATGTAATGGTTTAACGTAAGAGAAAGTTTAAATGTCTTTACTTTACCGAAACCCAAGTAACATGAAACACATTATTATTGCGTTCACCTGTCAATCGTCCTTCGTCTGCCAAACCGACTGAAACTCATTGCTACTAACTTCTTCAGTTATTCCACTCAAACTCACCAAGCACCAACGTCTCTCTCGTATTATCGCGTTATCAGTGTGAACACAAAATAAAAAGAAGTAAAAAAAGAAAAGAAAAGAATAAACGACTGGAGCAGAATGAAAAATAAATTGAATTAAATTAATTGTGTTTAGCAAGTTATATAATTTTACGTGCAATATTTGTAATGAAGAAATAAAGAATCTGTGCAACTTCCGGTTTTTGTGAGTGGCTCATTTGCGTTATCGCCGATAGAAGTTATTCTCAAACAGATACCTAATATATTTAAATAGATATATGTGATTTGAATTGTGCTTTGATTGCAATTATGTAAACAATGAAATGAACGGTATGTTTAAAAGTGATTAATACAAACAAAAATATATAATAGAAAATATTTATATGTAGAGACAATTAAATTGACAAGTGAGCACGTTTTAAAATGTGATAATGTGAAAAATTGATATAGAATGAATAATGAAATTGAGACGAGTAGAACGACAGTTTGACGGGTGTGACGATCAAGACAGTGAGGGTGGAGGATATAATTGAGTTTTTCAAATTAATTTTATATAAAAGAAAATATGGATGTGGAATTGGTTACCAGGACATCTCTCAGTTCACTTCATAAAGTGGACGATGGCAGAGTCGTATCGCCAAATAGCCTGGACGAATGGACATGGAGTAGTCTCAGAGTAAGTTTTTGAGAGATAAACCATTATTAATTGATAAAATGTAAAAAAAAAAAAGAGAAAAATTTGTGCATTAATTATTTCACGTATAGGAAAAATTGGAGAATATTTTTCGTTTATTGACAGTGAGGAAATAAAATTTAATGATTCGTTCTGCGAATTTTGTTCCGCAAATGGACGACACAATAAATTGATTTTGATCGATTTCTTTAACAATATTTATCCTCTATAAAAGTGACATAATAAAATAAATTTGTAAACATCAAATGATTTTATGTGGGACATATATTTTCTGATCAATTTCAAATATGCAATTGAGTTATATCAATTGATTACGTATATTATGACTACGTATCCATAGAATTCACAATGATTGTGTGTAAATGTATATATGAATGTTTTATAACACTTTTATGTCGATTTGATAACGAGTCTATATATAAATGTATAAGCAAGTAACCGGAAGCTTTGGCGTCTGTATTGATGCACGCTTCAAAGACTTCTCTTATCAGGTGAAACAGACCGCAGAAAAAAAAAAAAAAAAATACAAAAATACAAAAAATCGAGAATAAAGAGGAAAAACACATTCTCCAATAAAACATAAATCCCATTCCAATACAAACAATTGAAACCTTCACAGATTAATCCATTCAACTTTCCACATGTCAACTCTCAACATTCCACGAAAGACTAAATAACAAATAAATAAATAAATAAATAAATAATAATCATAATAATAATAATAATCATAATAAAATTGAATTAAACGAAAAAGAAATCATTGAAGTTTATCAATTTTGTTCTCATCAAAATAATCAAGGAAAAACATAAACGTGCAACGAAAAAAAAAGAAAAAAAAGAAAAAGAAAACAAAATAACGAGATAAATAATAAATTCGACAAAAATAGAAATTAAAGTGTATTAAAAAAAATACATATATATATATATATATATATATATATCCATACAAACATACACGAACAGTGGGAAGCACGTATAATAAATAAAATTACGATCGGGTGCGGCAGGTCGGGAGAGTAATAAATTACATTTTGAATTGCCGATCGATATCATTCGCTATATAATATTCGTCCAGTGTCATCAGTCAAAACTGCGCACTTCCATTCCCAAGCACTCACCCACACACACACACATACACAGAAATATGTCCATATAAACATATATATATATATATATATATACATCCTATCTACATCATAATGAACCATTAATTAAACATACAAAATAAAAAACAAACAATAGAAAAGCATATATTATATTTAAATGACTAATAATTTGCAGAATGCCTCATACAAAATTTACTGCACAATTTTTTTTTTATCACACATTGCTATATATTTTTGTGAAAACGTGACGGAAAAAAAAACTAATATAGTAATTATTCTTAATAATTACATATCTGTCGCACAATTAAATGACAAAATATTCAATAATATTATATTATCCAAGCTCACGAAACAATAATAATAATAATATTACAATAAAGTAAATTTCAACTATTGGCCAATTGACAAATTGAAAAATATCTATATTATAAATCAGTCCAGTCACACATTACCTAAACGTCCCTAAATAAATTCCACCAATCACAGCTATGCCCTAAATATTAATCATACCAATTGTCAAAAATAATTTCGAATCATTGAAAATTTTCCCCGACACGAGAAATCACTTTATTATTTCTCTATAAATATAATTACTCACACACACACACACACACACACATAAATACGTATACATTTATACACAAAACAAAATGAAATGTTCAATTCGATATTTGTATGAGTGAAAGAATAATATTTGAACCCTAACTAAAAATAAAATAAAAGAAAAAAGAACAATTATGTATTCATCACTCTTTCACTTTCGCTCGCTCCCTCTCTCTCTCGCTCTGAAAATTCACTGTACTCTATGGCGTCTGCGCGCGTCATTTATCGCGTTGGTTGGCCCTGGGCCGGGGCTCAATGTAGCCCCCGTGTATGTGCCATGTTTCTCTATACCTACGACTGTACTTGGTGGATTTGTTACTGAACGCCGTGTACAATTCATACGTATGTACACGACGGCACACGGCATAAAGCAATAAGTTTTGTTTGCGCCTGATGCATACATAACATTGCCCGACTGGACAACACTTGGTGGTATTTTTTTATTTTTTTATAGACTTCCTCAATCTACGACCCCGAATGTGAGTAAAATTCACTTGTGTCAACTGTCGTGCGTGGCGTGTGTACGTGTGTGGTATGCGCGGGTTTGTCACAAATAAAATAGGAAAAAAAAATCGGGACAAATATAAATACATATATATTTAGCAACGATTTTATTCTATTCGTTGGCGCAATGCGCGCGCGCGCGCGCGCTCGCGGCCTCTTTAATACCTGTTTTATTTATTATTTTTTTTTTTTTTTTACTTTTTTTCCATTACACCCGTGTGTGTATATGTATACATGTCTATGATTGCTAATTCTTTTAGTTATATATATATATGTGTTTATATGTAAGATTTAATTCGTGACATTGTGTGTTAAGTATACGTTAATGTATTGTATTATCTATTGCACTATTATCATGTGTCCCAAGTATTATTTTATTTTATTTTGTTTTTATATATTACAAAAATCATTTGATCGCGCGACTGCCACATAATAGTGAAGTATATTTTTATGTTTGTATACAGGTGACAATGATATTGTATAAATATACACCTGATAAGTGAGAACATGATAAACGACCGTGGCCATCACTGTGACTATACATACTTTATAGTTTATCACAAAAAATTATTGTCCCTAGGTCAATAAAATTTTTTCAGTACTTTTTGTAAGTGTCAATTGGTTAATTTATAGATATAAAAATATATGATTGGATTTATTGTATATATTTATATTTGACATTCATTTAAACATTTCACATTCTATTATATGTGTTTATATATTTTTTATTTATTTTCTTTACGTTTTTTTTTTTCTTCTTGTTTTTTTATCGAATAATTTGAAATACAAGTGATTTAAAAATTTCATGTATTATCATTGTATGAAATTTCCTATGTATAATGCAAAACAATTTAATGTTTCGGTACTTTTGGCACATTCATGATTTCAAAATAGATGGCAATATTGCTGGGTATACCCATACGAATGTACATATTTATATATACATATGTGTATGTATGTTTTAGTGAAGGATATAATTGTATTTCTCGTTATATTCTTCACAAGATGCGAATCAAGATTTCAGTTTTTTGGCACATGCGCACGTGCACTTTTCTCATCACTTTACATATGTAAATATAGGTAATGTAAATTCAGCAGGATATATTATTATTTAATGCATATATATTTATTTATTATTGAATCCCATTGAATTATACATTTCACATATGAAAGGAAATGATATATTTATCAGCGATTGGAAAATATACACATAAACTCCATCAATGTGTAAATGTGTAAATAAATAAAATTGACTTATTGACAATTGAATACATGACAAATTCGATATATTATATGTAGTTAAATGGCTATTGAATTATAATTGCCCAAGTGCATCCGCACTATACTCACGATATTTATATTACATCTCTTGCGACTGCTGTTAGCATTGTCGTAATAACAAGATTAACTTTCGTGACACATTAGTGTAAAAAAAATAAATAAATAATAGCAATAATAATAAATAGGTGAGATTGAAAATTGTGCGGAAAAGTATATTTAACGTGATTGTTCAGTGAATTTTTTATTTATATAGATTATGTGACATAGAGTAATCGATAATGCGGCCAATTCACTTCCGGTTCTGAGAAAAATAAATAAATATGTGAAAATTGATATACAATTTGTTTTGTATTGTTTGTAAGCTATCGCTGCGTATTATTTTTATACAGATGAAATCATATACACATAAATAAATATTTTCTTTTAATGGTGATGATGATGATGATGATGAAAATAACAATAATAATGATCAATCCGTTCTGGAGATGTGGGTGATTGTGTGGGTGTGAAAGACGCAAAAATAACGACAGCTATAAACAAAAATGTCAAACAATGACGAAGTTAAAGAGAATAAGATAGTAATATAGAAAGGAAATTGAAAAAAATTAATATATTATATTGAATGAGTATTAATTATTTTTTTTTTTAGTGTTTTTGTTTAAATTTATTGACAGATGTGTTTGATAATAATGTTTCAGAGACAATTCCAGTACAAAAATCTTGAAAAATTGTACACAATATACCAAAGACGCCTCCAAAATGGCTACCTATCATTATTTGTATTGGTGCAACTGGTGCTCGGTATTGCACACTGTACTACATTAATAATGACCGTAAGTAACATTGTTTTTTGATTGTGATCATTGTAATAGAATGGAAACCAAATAGAATACTTAAAAATTAATTAACACAAACTGATAATTGCTCAATTAGTTTCAAACATCAATGGATATGTGTGTTTGTAAGCACTTACACACAAACTCTTCATAATATTTCTTCTTGTTTTTTTTATCGCTGTTTTCAAGGTCGAGATAAAAGCGTCCTTGCCGGACGTAGTAACGTGGGGCATTATGGGCGCACTTTTGTGTCCAGTAATAGCCTTATCCTTTAGATCAAAACTTATTACACGTGAAACTTATCTACCAATTGTACTTTCTTGTGTTATTGTTGTGGTACTTGTTCTTGGTGATTTGGCCGTGCCCTTTTGGTACACACTCAACTATACTGAGGATGCCCCTGCGATAAGGTTGGTATAAACATTAAAAACTTCGACCCAGATAGAGAAGAAAAAAAGAAAAAAAATTAACAAAAATTGAAATGACAAGATAAAGAAAAAGGTTATATTAAATAGAAAGATAAAAAAATTGCGCGATACGACAACCAAGAGAATTTATAAAAAGGTTCGCACAATCACTCATTGTAAAGAACGATACATATATTTAGTTGTACGTAAATATATTTAGATATCAATGTAGTAATGATAATCGCTCGTGTTTGAATGGGGAAGAGAAGCAAAAATAGAAATTTTATTCAAGGCAAAAGTCAATTGCACAAAATCACTTCCTGTTTATTCTTTATCTTCTATACAATTGATTGTGTAATATTTTCGTTTGAGATTTTCGTCTGTTTGAATTTTAATTGATTGATTGATTAGTTAGTTGATTAGATGATTAATTGATCAATTGACTGATTAAATGGAGAAAAATTTATTTATTACTTCAGACCCGCATATTCCACACACATTCTTTTGGCTTGCTATGTCTTCCTGCCGCTTACTGAAAATCTTCATGCATTTATACTTGGAATAACTGCGACACTGTGCTATCTCGCAAGTTTATCATTTATTACTTATAGAAATCAACAGAATTACACAGCAAAGGTAATTTATATACTTGTGATATTATTAATAATCGTCATTTGTAATATACAATAAAAGATACTTGTTGAAATAATTTTTATAGATTATCGCTGACGCTATTTATTTCGCTTGTGTCAATGGCCTTGGACTCTACTTCAGATTTATGAATGAGGTTGTTATAAGACGGTCATTTTTAGACAGGCGGAAGTGCGTTGAGTCAACGCTACGATTGAATTATGAAAAAGATCAAGAAGTTTGTACACAATTAATTTCTTCTCCTTTTTCTTTTATTTCATTGAATATATAATTCATTATTTTCATATATTTTCCAACTAATAGGAACAACTTACACGGAGTATTTTGCCCCAACATTTTGCAGCAAAGATAAAAAAAGATTTCCGTGATATTTTTAAATTCATTGAAGAGCACAAAAAACCACCGCCAAAAGGTCGTCGAAGAAAGTGAGTAATTTAATTTCTATTTTTCGTATTATTCATCAGTTCTCGTTTGTTTGTTTTATTTTCTGTTTTGCTTCGGATTTATCGTGTAATGTGTCAGTAATAATAAAATAACTCATCATTTCATTACTATTTGTTTTTTTTTCTTTTCACCATTGCAGTGACTTATACGTAGAAGCGCACAATAATGTTAGCATATTATATGCTGATGTGGTAAATTTTTCTGGCCTTACTGTGACTCTGCCAGTGAAGAAACTCGTGGAAACACTAAACGATCTGTTTGGCAGTTTTGATGAGGCATCAGAGCGTCACAATGTATTAAGGATCAAATTTCTGGGTGATTGTTATTATTGTGTGAGTGGTGTACCGACTCCCAATCCGCATCATGCAAAAAGTTGCGTCGATCTTGGTAAATATCATTAATATTTTGTCATACCAAGTCATTTATTTAATTAACGTTTTCATCCGTTAAATATTCAATTGAATCTTATTACATTGAGTGATAATTTGTTTAGGCCTGGATATGATCAAAATAATTAAAGAAGTGCGTGCCCGTGTACGACGTGAGAGTGGCGTTGATATAAATATGAGAATAGGAGTGCATTCAGGTAATATAATATCGGGAATTTTGGGCGCGAATAAATGGCAATATGACGTTTGGTCACGTGACGTTGTAATTGCCAATAAAATGGAGCAAACTGGACAACCAGGAAAGGTTCACGTAACACAGCAAACATTGGACCTGCTCGATGCAACACAATACGATTGTGTGCCAGTGGAAACTTTAAATGATGAAACGCTGAATAAATACAATATCAAGAGCTATTTAATTACACCGAATATACCGGAGTCACCAGTGATGCAGGTGGGCATTTTGTTCTTAAAATCTCTGTTATCGTCAGGGAGATCATAGTAGAAATGTACGTTTCCGTACCTTTAAAATATTTACACCTAGTTAATAATTTACTTTAGCTTTTTTCATTTTTATAATTAAAAAAAAAACAAACAAAAAATAATAAATATAACTTTGAGGATGTTTATTTTTGAGTCAGTTAATAGGCAAAACTTGTTTCAGAATAGCGAGAACACCATGATAGTTACGGCGCCATGCACTCCATCGTCATCATCGCCAGTACCGCCACCTCCACCACCACCAACTCAAGCAAACAAACATTATGTGCGTTGGTACAGCGGAAGACCAAGCACAAATATCGGTGTGGCATCGAGAAGCAATCGACGATTAACAACAACAATGAACAATCATGCGGATGTATTTGCCGGTACATTCAGACGTAGAACACATTTTATGGACTCGTGTTTGAAAGATTATCATTTAATGTTGAAAGCAGCGGACGCTGAAATGGAAACGGCAATAAAACAAATGCCACTGAGTAAATGGGAGTGAGTATTAATATTACATTTTTATTTTATCATTTCGAAAACAATAAATAAATAAAATTGACAATGTATTATTTCTTTTAATCAATCACTCAACTATTTAATTAATTACTCGTTCATTTTTTACAGACAATGGTCTAAATGGGAGCCGATAAATCCATTATTTTTGACATTCTCACGATTAAGTTGGGAAATTCCGTTTTTGCGTGAGCCCGATCCATTATTCAAATTTTTTATCGGTTGTGCTGCATTGGTTTTACTTTTTATGGGTTTCATATTTCTTGTGCCGTCAGTGATGCTTTCCGAGTACGTTTATAAAATTATAAAATTTATTTATTTAATTTTGTATTGCGATAAATTGATTGACAATTTGTTTTTAGATGGCATTTGGGTACGACCGTTGGATATATATTGGCGATGCTGTTTTTAATTGCCCTTGTGCCATTGACGTGGATGCATTTCGTATGGAATCGATATAAAGATCCGCACGATGAGCATGAGGGACATGTACCACAGCCGCGAAATAAATTACTACACTTTATGTATCAAACAAGTATCAAAGTCGTTTGGAGCGCTGTTCTTCGTACAACTCTCTATTTAGTCATTACAATAATGCTTGCAATTTGTGCAATGTTCGATATGTTGGTAAGCTTTTAATATTCACTTTTACTCAGAGGGAAATAAATCTTCTGATGATTTTAAAAAGCCTGCAAGAAATATTTAATTGAATTACTCAAAAATTCAGCAGGTGATTGAAACATTTATCAGGGTTGATAGACTACTTGTTTTTTTTCTCTTAACCTCATTATACTCAGAATTTTCCTTTCAAAATCGCGCACGATCGAGATTTATTTCCATTTAAGGAGGATGTAGCGCAATCCCGTAGTAATGGAAGAATAATCGAATTTTCAGGGGACCGTCAAGATAATATTTTTGACCCTGTCGTGAAATATCAGTATTTTTGTTTGTCCTGTTAATAGATAATAAATTAATAAATTTACCTATGTTGAACCGCGAAATTTAATTTTGAAAGCGCAAATTTTCATGAAAAATTATTATTCGCTACAACCGAAATATCTCGGTACATTTCGTCGCTTGAAGTACTGATATACAACCTCCTGAAAAATTACAAAAAAAAATTAATATTTGTTTGTATATCTTATTTTTTATTTCAGTTTGAGTGCAAAAATACTGATCGTCTTGCAGAAAATAATGCAACATCAACTATAGCATCGGGCAGTGCATCAGATGTCGAATGCATGTCTTCACCTTGGGTAAGAATTATTTTATAGGTTTACATAAAATGATTATTGATCTAAATACAAAATAAAAACTGTTACATTTTATGTGCATTTTTGTTTTGGCTTGTCAATAAATTTTAGCAAATGTCCGAGACGTGTTCGTTGGCAATTCTAACGAGTTTTCTCTTCCTGCGTGTCCACTTCGCTTTAAAACTCCTGATTGGCCTCGGTATTGTCGGTTTCTACACATGGAACATTACGGAATATCGTTCAGCGATTTTCCAAACAGGTGACACTTGGCATCCACAGCTTGAACCACGTCTTGCGCACGTTCTAAATGTCACCTTCCTCACATTTTCTCTTCACTTAATAGACAGACAGGTAAGAACATTTTCTGTACACTCCAAAATGGCTTTTGCACTTATTTATTTTTGACTGACGTGTCTTGTTTTTCTTTTTTCTTTTCTTTTTTTATCACTCAGGCAGAATATTTGAGTAGACTTGATTACCAATGGAAACGGCAATTGACTCAAGAGCAAGATGAAGCCTATCACACTCGAAATGCCAATAAATTATTGCTGCGGAATATTTTACCGGAGCATGTTGCAGATTTTTATTTAAATATGAACAGATCTGAAGAGCATGAATTGTATCACGAAGCGCATGAAAATGTTGCAGTGATGTTTGCGTCATTAACAAATTTATCAATTGACGAGAGTAATATATTAATTGATCTCAATGAAATAATTTGTGAATTTGATAAATTGCTATTTGAGCCAGGATTTATGTGTCGAATAGAAAAAATTAAAATTGCTGGCACAACTTATATGGCGGCTTGCGGTTTGGAAGCACAGAGACGCGATTCAGTGGAGAGTATTGATGGCAAAGAGGATCATGTTGTTAAAGTAATGGCCCAATTTGCCACACGAATGTTGGAAATACTTGATCGATTGAATGCCGATACATTTCCGAATTCGGCAAAACCGTACAAATTACGAATTGGTATTTCACATGGTGAAGTGACGGCAGGTGTTGTTGGTGCACAAAAGCCACTCTATGACATTTGGGGTGACGCAGTGAATATGGCGTCACGTATGGATACAACTGGAGTACCGGGGAAGATTCAAGTGACGACGGAAACTGCCACTGTTTTAGAGCAAGATGGAATTAAATGTCATTTACGTGGTAAAACGTGGGTAAAACCTAAAGGTCTAGTTACGACGTATTTTATTGGTGTAAATGAAAAGAGACGACTCCTCACAATGGACTCGATCGAGGAGACAAATCTCTGATCTTTAATTATTAATGTAAAGTAAATAACATATTTTTTTTTAATTTAACTTCTCAATGTCCCTCATTGATGAGGAATATTTTTATTTTGAACGACTGAAATAGTGAAAAAAAAAAAAAAAACCACGAAAACACACAATAATTTAGACATATTGTGACCAAAGAGTAGAGATGAAAAATAGCCAATAGAGAGAAGTAAAATAATTATACAAAGATTTTTCTTCCTGCTGTAGGCTCTGAGAATTTCGAATAAAAACAAAATTATATATGTATAAATATTAATGTTTAGCACAAACTAATTGAAACCAAGTGAACAAAATAGATTATATATAATTGTATGTATTGAAATTATTTAATTAAGTAATGATAAAAATGAGAGGTGAGAAAGTAGTATATTAATATCTGTCAGTTGAATAATTGACAAATTTTCGGAACAATTTTTGGGACTCAATCGAATAAATTTACATATATCGATATATGTATAGAGATTACGTTCTTTCACTATATATGTATAATATTCGTTTATTACAATATTTTTCCATATTTTACCATCACTATTGTGTATCCTTCCACATATTTAAAAAAACATTATTGTTAAATCAATCTTCCCGAAGAATTTTCGAATGCAAAACTTGCACGATTATTTTTCTACACGCGAGTAACATTCGTTTTATAATATCATTTGCGGCATGATGATCGTACAAAAATAAGTTATAATATATACATACATAGGTTAAAAAGAAACAGTACATATATATATACATATATATATATATATATATATATTGATTGTCTCGCATTTATTTGTAAATAATTCTGTATATATTTTCGATATCTTCGGAAAAACCCCTCATGCGACCAAAAATGTTTTGACGAGAACGCAAATAAAATATTTATTGCAATGCACATAATGAGATGAATTCAATTTAATTAATTTCCTAATAGACTCCCATTTTGTTGCAATTAAATCAATCACAATTAACGAAAAAACACAGAATAAATAAATTTGTGGTGAGATAATATTAAAAGCTCTCACATTTTTTACACAGTATTGTTTTAGAGATACGTGAGATATTTAGATAAGCTTTTATATGATAAAATAAAAAATTACACATGATAATAAACAATAGATATGAATGAAAGGTAACTGGATTTTAATATTAAAAAAATATTCCACCATTGTATGATGAAGATATCAAATATTATTATTATTATAATAGCGAAAAACAAATTTTACTGATGTCTCGACATAAATTGAAGTATTAATCTGCCATTAATGTATATGTAGATGCCTTTTATAAGTATATGTTAATTATCCTATGAAAATTTTTATTTTATATCATTTTCAAGTCAATTGACTATTTACTCATCTCACAGTAAATAGATACAACCGAATTTTCATAAAGTACCATCGACACTCCATCTAAATTCCTCATAATAACAAGGACATAACAATAATAAATAAGTGACCAATAATTCATTTAAATTAATTCTGGTATTCCCGCGTCTACAAACAAAAATACCCTAGTTTCGTCATTTTGAGGTTACAATAGTGAATTCCCTATACATTCCACCTATCTCATACATACTTATACACGTACATATGCCTGTATGTATAATGAATATAGGTAGGGTCCTCGTTTTGTTCTTCCGTCAAAAAATAAAAATTCTCAATGTGTAACGGCAATGAGCACCATTCAGTATTTCTCTACATACAACCTTTATCGATTTTAATCCAATAATTTTATCGTGCTTCTTACATGAACTTGTGTTTAGTCACGTAAAGTGACACACACGTACACACACACACACACACACACACACGTACACACTTAGTGTATGACAGCTAGAAAACTGAGACGTGTATTTTTTTTCTTATAACAACGAATTCAATACTGTATGTGAGTCATTTCTTATCGTATCATAATTTTGACGAATCCTTATATTATATATCTATATCTACACTAATATTATATACACATTTATATACATAACTTGATTTTTCGTGCTAATAAATAATAAAATCCTACGACAATTCTACTTTAATATACATTTACAATCATTAATATAAAAATGTATTTTGCACAATGTGAGTATTTGTATCAAAATTAATATGCCTCATGTACATTTATAATTAAATATTGACGTTCCACTATTTTTCAATTTCTTTTCATTCATGTATATCTATAATACACACATGCACACACATGTATATATATATATATGTATGCAGATATTAAATATATATGTAGAAGGAGGAAAAAAATAGGAAATTGACATGCAACATTTTTTGTAGATAAACGTTGACATTGTGGATTTTAATTGATTGCAAAGGTGACAACGCCACATAATACATACGGATAAAATAAAAATATCAAGTATATCGAGGTTAGTTCAATTTATAAACACAAAATCCAATTGTACTTCACTTGCATAAGGAATTGCAGTGTCTAATTGAAAATAATGCGTATTATTATATTAATTTACACAGCTGCTTTTTTTTTTTGTTCATTTTTCATGGTAGAGATTAGATTAGTGAGAAACTACTGAACACTCAGTCTATAAAGTGAAATCAAAATGGATATTGGTTTCTCATCGTATCACAATGGTGGACCAGTTAGGGAACAGGATTTTGAGAGATTGTCACAAACAGTTGGTACATCAATACTCAAAATATCACAAAATGGTAAGACGATAAATTTAATAATGTATGTTGTCAAACAATTATTAATTTGTATTCATTGCGTTTTAGTTTCATCAATGCAAAAAATGGTCAATCAATTGGGTGGATCAACAGATTCACAAGAACTTAGAAATCAACTGTAAGCAATTGTGATATAATTATATAAGTATTGATTGTTGTTGCGGAAATCAATTTTATTATTTTTAAATATTCTCAACTGCACCATTTACGGGTTATAAAATGAGTTGAATGTTGAAAATGATCACATTCATTGTTGAATTTCAGCCATCAAATACAGCATTACACCCAGCAATTGGTTAAAGATACAAATGTACATCTACGTGATTTGGCAGTGATTGTGGCAAATTCATCGGCAAATAGCCCGGGCGAGCAGACACGTAGGAAAATGCGAATGCAAACGGAACGACTTCAAGATGAATTTATGTCAGCGTTAAATAGTTTTCAAAGTGTTCAACGACTTGCCGCATCTAAGGAAAAGGAAATGGTACGAAAAGCTAAAGCGAGCGCCGGTGTTGTCCCGTTCAATGATAAAAAACAGGAAACATTAATTGAATTGCAAGATAGTAGAACACAAAAACAGATGCAACAGCAACATTTGCAGGACGAACAAAATTTACGAATGCTCGAGGAGCAAGAAGCCAGTATACGTCAATTAGAGGTAAAAAAAAAAATATTTTACACATCATCAAATATTTCAATATAAACAATGTAACTGTAACGTTATTTCAGAGTGATATAAATGATGTGAATATAATATTCAAAGAGTTGGGTGCATTGGTACACGATCAAGGTGAAGTTATTGATTCTATTGAAGCATCGGTCGAAAGGACTGAAGTATTTGTTAGTGAAGGTGCTCAACAATTGAGAACAGCCGCTACTTATCAAAATAAATTACGTAAGAAGAAGTGTATATTGGTGATAATTGGCGCTGTTGTCTTATCGATATTAATTGGAATTATCGTCTGGCAAACTAATTAAAAAAATAAATAAAAAAAACACAACCATTAACAAAATTGAATAATAAATACTCCAATATTTGCTCTAAGTATATGAAATTATATTGTATGAATTGAATGTGTCACATACATTTACGCTCAAATGAGCTGCGACATTTTTATATATTCCGTCGATGAAATTCGTAATGAAATTTAAAAAAAAATTGGCATAAGTGAAAAGTCTGCGATACAACCCGGTCCATATGTATATTATTCGATCGTCATAATTCTTGTTGTTTATGTTATTATTATTATTATTATTATTATCATTAACAATAGGTTAAAATAATGATTACTCATATGGAGTAAAATATTAAATATAGCAAGCATGACGTATTGAAACTATAAATATATAAAAGAACTGTCTAACATTTATTATATAAGTTCATAGAAAGGAGTGAAAAAATTCCAACGACATTTTGGACATTTTCATTATTTTATCAAACAATTTATTATTTATAAATATGAAAAAAAAAATTCCTAAATAAATATCATTCCTAAATATTGATATTATATATAAATGTATACATAGACAATTTATTTATAGAATATATAACTCTGTCTTAATATAAATGAGAGATAACAAAATCTTTGCATGATGCGAGAAAAATTTATGTAACGCAAAAAGTGTATGATATTTAATTTACGAATGTTATTTTATGTCGAATATATATATATATATATATATATCAATTACACATGTATGAGATGAATTATCGTAGAAATGTTTCAATTAAAGATTTTATTAATCGCGATTTCAACCGGCGATAACATAATTTTCATTTATTTACTTTATGAATTTATTCAATCTATGTCGTTAATCCAAATAATACCAATTAAAATAATTAAAAATTGTATAAATAATTGTTTTATTCTCCTTAATTCCTTTCTACATGTATCTGTATTATTTCAGACCATAAAATTGACCCGAAATAACCAAAGATAAGTAAAACGCCATAAAAAATCTGACATTATATTGAGTCACGTGGAGATTATTTTTGTTTAATTTCACAAATATTCTTCAACTATTTCAAATGGCTTTATTTATCCTTTCGCAATTTATTTATCACTTTATTATGCTTATATCCATCCCCTGTTACCATTAATAGTCTTATGATTTACTATATGGAGGGCTCAGAAGCCCATCAGGTTAAGTTAACATTTTTCTGAAACTGACTTATGTATTGCAAACGTTTGCCCCATGTATAAATTTTGAAAATTATATTTATAATATAATATAATATCAAATATAAAATTACATTTGGATATTTGGAGAAACCTCATTATCTTATTTGTGTTTTTTATTGACATACACTGATTAGCTTCTGAGCCCTCCATATATACCAATATATCTAATCCTCTTAAACAGTTTGGCTACCTTCATGTCTCTCATCTATTATACTTACTGAAATATTAATTGTCTCGTGCGCCCTCAAGTCCACAATTGGTTAATAGGTATATTCACATTATCCCCTGTAAAATTGTCCAAACCAATCTGCGTCGTTGAATTAATTTCTACCTAAGTAAAGGTAACCATATACTTACCCCAAAATATTTGTTGATACGCAATTCACAAGTTTCCATTCAGTTGTCCGGTGTACTTGTGATTGTAATGTAAAGAGACAACATTTTTATAGTTCAACTGCAAGTTCACAAATGTAATTTATTTTTATTTCTTAAAAATATATATATCTTTATAATAATATCGCAGTGTTTTATGGTGAAAGTCTATTTTTATTGTGCAATATGAATTACGAACAATACAACTATCCCTATGTGGAAATTATTGAACAACCCGCGAGTAGAAAATTGCGTTTTACATATAAATGCAACGGCAATTGTGACATTGGAAGTATACTTGGGGTACATAGCAAATTAGAATGCAGAACATTTCCTAGCATACGAGTAATTAATTTAATTATTTATTTATTCATTGTAAAATATAACAATACATTCATATGATTTTATGTACACTGAAAAAAAAAATTGGAATCATTTCACTAAACTCTATTTGATGCAAATTGAAATGAAATCTACAAAAATGCACACGAAACACTTATTAAAAAAAAATAATAAATATCGACTGTCAATTTAATTTTATAAAATTAACTCAACTCTTTTCTTCGACGTATATTATTGAAAAGTGTTATATAAATATTAATTACAGATAGTTGGATATGAAGGACACGCAGTGGTGATGGTATCGTGTGTAACAAAAGACAAACCATATCGAACACATCCCCATAATCTTGTGGGGAAGAATACATGCGCTCATGGTATTTGTATTATTCAAGTTTATTCAAACAATTCACCCATTTCATTTCATCGTTTGGGAATTGAACGCGTGAGAAAGAATGAAATTGCCGCGGCATTCAAATTAAAAGAGGAAATACCAGTTGATCCGTATAAAAGTAACAATTCTTCTTCATTATAATTTTCAGTTACTTAAATAAAGACTAATTATAACTAATAAAAAATATTAGCATTATATTGCATTTAAAATTCATTTCGGTTTGTATTTCAGATGGATTTCAACATAAAAATGAATACAAAGGTATTGATTTAAATGCAGTCCGATTGTGTTTTCAAGTTTATCTAGAAGGACCAACGGCAGGAAAATTTAACATTCCTTTGGATCCAGTCGTGTCCGATCCCATATATGATAATAATAAATGGCGATTCTTACTACAAATAATTCGCAATTACTTCTCAATATGACTACTATAAAATAATAATAATTAAATATTTCAATTACAATTCATCTGAAATCAATGCGACACTGTTCTACAGCGTTTATTTACCATCCACATTACCAATCACGTTTTTATTCTTCAATTTCACTCAAATATTAATGTAATTTTACAATAATAAATAATCAGAATTATAATAATAATTCAAACAACTTTCATTAGATTAATTCTTTATTTTATTTATAAGAACCAACTTCTGAATACATTTGGCTTATTATTATTAAATCTCATATTGATTAGCTATTAGCATATTTACATTATCACATGTCCAATTTATTATGACTGCAGATTGGAATATATCGAGATTGTAAAATTATTTATAGAATATAACTATTTTATTTCTAGTTAAAAGATGCATAGAATCGCCCAATTTTATTATTCAATATCGTTAACGTTTATCCTTTTATTTTTCTCTCCTCTGTTTATTGTTACTTATCTAACTGTAAGACAAGATAAAGTATTTACAATGTCTAGCACTGTTACAATTATAATTTTTCATAGGCAGTTTTCATCCCTTCATTCATTTACTTTTTAATTGCAATTGCATTTGTTTTTTTTTCAACTAGGTATCTGAGAACAAAAATTCTGCTTAGACTTCTAACAGCAGAACCAGAAAATAAACAGTAACTGACAAACAAAAACTGTGAAATTATTTACCGTTCAAATGGAAAACCATATGTGCTTTTATGTTTTTCAAAAATATCAACAAGCAGTTGTGGGAGCTTGCAATCGCGCCATCTGTCCACAATGCTGAATCTCTTCAACGAAATAAAAATAATAATACACCAACTCGGATTTTTTTATCGTCATTTATATAAACATTATTTCGATAAATTAAAAATGTACGATATTTGTCATCCAATTGTGAGTGTTAATCTCCAATAATTAGCATGGCATATTAACAAAAAGTGTTTTATCTTCACGTAACAATAAAGTTAATATTTCTGTTGAATAGTTTGTATTAGCCAATTACCGTTTATTTTCCTATACATAACCTCAATGTAATATTATGAGATAGTAGAGTTAGATGGCGTACAAATTTACGACGCGGGAGTTGTATACTTTGAAAAATTCATGCACTATTTACACTTGTTTACATAAATATAAACAAATATTACATGAAATTATTTTATTTTATTTCAGTACTACAAGATTAGTGAACTCGGCTGCAAAGATGAATTGAAAATAACAACAGCTTTTCATATTTATATCGAGCTTTGCGAAAGTAATGTTGAATTAATTCCTTTATATTGTTTATGAATATAATATTTAAATAGTTCTTTGAATTTTTATGTTGAAAAAGCAAATTAATTTGAAATAGGTCGCAGACTATGGAACGTGGAGTACAAATACAATTCGCAATTGGACTTGATTTATCTCACAGCAAAAAAAAATAAAAATAGCCCATCTATTATTTATATTCCTTGGCCGTCGAAGAATAATATAAAACTACATGAAATTGAAAATATTCAGAAAGAACTGAATTGCACATGGTAATAATTATAAAATGTTATATCAATTAAAATCATGAAATTTTCAAATTTCAATTTGTTTATTTATATTAACTTTTATTTTGATTATGCTTCAGTTTCAATTTGGCGATAAGAAGTGCTGAAAGTACGAGTATCTTTCACGAAATAACCAAAGGTATGAAGAGGCCATTGGCACCATATGAAGTTGGTGAAAAACGCGAAGTACATCACCATAAATTGAAATTGGAAAGAGAAATAAAACGTAATAGCAGAAATTTATATGAATTAGCTAAATCAGGTAATGAGGAAATGAATTTATCATCAAATAACATAAATATGAATTATCAAGCTGCGCCATTATAATCACTTGCATTAGTGTAAACAACACACACAATATTCAACTACAATTGATATTTTGTTCATTTTTATTTGCTCTAACAGCATTTTGATATTTGTTGTATTTTTTATTTTCGATTTTACTGTCACTTTTTCACTGCGTTATCTGTCTCTCCATAATCTTATATATATTCATTTTACAAATTTGTATTAACAGCAATTGCATTATTTTACAATTTGTTAGTATATCATAACGTTTACAATCAATTAATTATTTAATTGAAAAACTTGTGTACAATTGTGAATGTGGAACAATATAATATTAAAACACAAATTAAATTCATTTATAGAGGACGCATGAGAAAAAAAAATCGTAAACATACAAACATGACATCATATTATCATTATTCATTGTTCCTATAATTATTTTCTATCTCCCATTTGAGATTATTGCCACTTGATTAGGACATTTGTTTTTCTTTTTTGATTGACACATTATAGTTCATAAAAAAAAAAAAAAAAAAAAAAAAAAATACGGAAAGAATAATAAAATTACGTGGACAAAAGAGCTACGCTGCCTTAAATAATACAGACAAAAAAAATCGGATATCCGCTTGTTAGTTATACACAAAATAGATGTACATCCGCTGTAGAATCGATTCAATATAAGAAGAAAAAAAGAAGTGAATGCGCGCTCACAGATAAATTCATCGAAAAATGCTTCTTACACGAAGCTTTTAAATACGTTTATGTTTTATATTAAGGCGTATTCAATTAATTAATTGAATCGAGTGTCAATTATATATTATACAAAAATTCTTCATCATGATATAAGGTTCATCTGAAACTAGATATGATTTTTCTTTTTGTTCGCTTCAATGTATTAAGGCAATTAGTGCTTGTAATAAGCCTACACCGCATTATTTTTCTGTTCTGTTGCTCCAGATATCACAAATATTTGATTCGATTTTCATTCACAATCGTCCAATTCAACTCCCAACAATTATTTTTCATCCTACAAATTGCTCCATTTACCTTTTTCTCTACGGTGTTGGTAAAAATTATATTAATATATAAAAAGGCCACGGAATCATTTATAAAACAATCCAAGTGAGGTATCGGACGAATAGTAGAGGAAAACAAAAGAAACAAGCAAGAGCGAATGGACTTATAAAATGATAAGTATGTGATACAAACAATATATGAATACTGCGCTCTTTGTAAAGCCTCTTATACCATACGCGGGATAGTGTTATTAAAAAAAAAACAAATAAAAGTAAAAATAAACAACGAAATTAGATGAATATCAATAATGAGTACACAAAAGTCAATCATGAAATTAGACTTGTGAAAGAATTCTCATCAATAAATAATTATTATCTTTCCACTCGCGATAACTGCCACAAAAAACAAAAATGTTTTTCTAACGTCACGATAATCCAGTGAATACTCGTTTTCACTAGAGTTGTTTTATCTCTTTTTTTTTATCTAATTACACTATATAAAATATTCATGCTGATATAAGTGTAA
>CAJUYH010001669.1:0-42353 GCA_910591685.1 Galerucella tenella
GCCAATTAGTCCAATAAGTGCGTGTTTTGTAATTATTGCTCTAATTAGAATGCTTACAATTAAACAGACTGATCCAGCGGAAGGTTTTGGCATGTTATGTTTATTATAAATAATAATTAACTGGTTTAAGATATATATGGTATATTTCTACTCTCTTCGAATTGCAAATCTAAAAAATTATTCAGCAATCTATTAAAAATGTGTCTTTCTCGGATATGGTTAACTTGTGATCAACTGAGGAAACATTCTCAAGGTCACTGTAGTTAGAAACGTATGGTATTGAATTAATAAGTTTTCTAACTTGTACTTCTTATATAATCACTTTGTTCTGCTTGTGTATTAGTTCTATTCACTATTTGCGGATACAGTAGTTATTATTCTTAAAAATCGAATCTCACTAACTGGAACATTTCCAAAGTATTCTGTAAGTGATTTTTGACGATGATATAAAATACAGGTGGTCAGATTTAAAATTAGGAAAATGATGGACGTGCATATAAGCTATTGTTGCATTTCAAGACTAGACTAGTATGAAAATCCAGTGGCCATAACCTTCAGTTGTTGATTTTAATTAATACACTGGTGACGATTTCCTTTTGATTTTCACATAAAGTACCCCTATAGAACCCTCTAATTCCTATATTTACGGAATAGGGAATATGAGCGAAATTGACATTCGTAATGTCTAATATAAAAAACCTCAACTTGGATATGCTTCAACCGTATGAAACATTAGCATGTAAATTTATTTATGCTTGAAAATTTCGAGTACTTGTAGCTGGGCCATTTTCATAACCTAACTTGTTCTTATTTGTGCGCCATATAGAAAAACCAGTTTTAAAAGTATTCAGAATTATAACACTCAGTGGTCGTTGCGCTAACATACTATACCTTGTTTTTAAACTAAAAGGAGCGATGTAAATTAAAGTTGGCATTTCTGCTACCTACTGATTGGTCAGATTGCCGCCTTTTTCACACAGCTCTTTTGATACAACTTACATCATTTGTCAATTTTCTGTTAATTTATATAAAAATAAAGATGGCTGCCCATGGTGTTACGTCATTTGTTCACGTTCTTATTCGTGTATCACGCTCTGAGTTCTTATGACCTAATTTGTTTCTGAAAGATTTAAAAATGGATAAAGCCGAAAAAAAACTTTGTATTCCAAGTATTGCATTGTTCCAGTGTGTAAATCAACGTCTATTAAAACTCCAGACAAAATTTTTGTTACTTTACCTGGTGGCGCAAGCAAAAATACACTTGAGAGAAGGGCATTACTTTTGTTTGTGAAAACCATTTTAATGTAGGTACCTACTTCTATGCTGGTCATTTTTATTCTTAAATAGTTTGAGGTTATGTACCTAAATGTCTAGGAATCAACCATAAAAACATCATTTTCTTACGACCATCGAAATATGGTTGGTATATATTATATAAATAAAACATAGTTTAAATCGTACTTACGATAATGCTTTAACTCCTCTTATTTCCTCTGCATTAAAGCAGCTGTTTGATTTCATAAATTCAAACAGCATAAAGGAGTCTACTTTGGGCAAGTTATCAGTTTGTGCTTTTACAAAACCTTCGCTAGCCATATCTTTACTCACAAAATATGAAAGAATCGTCACTGAACACTGAACTAGTAAATAAAATATATTCTTCCAAAAGTTTTAAAATATCCTCGGAAATATCGAATATTTAAGACCACTTTCCACTTTACGTTGACTTTTAGAAATAAAAAAGCACACACGTAATGGTCTCAAACAAACATATAAATGATATTTTTACGTCGATGAAGCAATTAATAGTTGATTAAAATACAATATAAACACACAACTACACATAATCTAATGCAATACCGGCTATATTGACATAAGTAAACACAAGAGATATGACATCACACGTATCATCGGTAGCGTTCGGAAATCCTCGATCCTCGGGAAATTTGAATTTTATTTTGAAATTTGGGAGTAATTTCCAATGGAAACTGGTTTATTTCCTATTATTAGTAATTTTTGATATCATATTTACTATTATAAATTAATATCCAAGCAAAATATAAAATATGCGTGTACTCTATTCACGGTCTTTTTTGTTGGACTTTAATGATAATATCTTATACTTTCTCAAATTATTATGTTTATAACTCGATGTACAAATTATCTATGTCTTCCCAAGGCATAATTTTGTCCTAGTTAGTCTTCGACAGTTATCGCAGAAGTAATTATTTTTATTATCTACGCACCCATCGTATACGTTCGGTTAATGCATTTTTGGTATAGGTACATGTTTCGAAAAATAGCTAACATCGCTCAGATTTTTTTTATATCGGTATTTCATAATGACTTCTCAGAGTAGCTAAAGCATCAGCATATTCTATTGAAATTCTTTTACTTCGTTTTCTCGATAATGAATTCTTGGAATATCTATACATATACAGATTAAAATACTGACACTATCTTCATTTTATCATCGCAACGGAAATTGCAAATTAGATTTAGGACAATTTTCGTGCAGTTGAACAGCTCTTATAGTCATAACTTGGAAATAACTAATAAATGTGAAGCCGGGCTTAGACGAGTCGTGTAGTTGTCGAATACAATTATTTGCGTACTTGGCAAGTATACGAGCTTCGAAAATTGCGTCGTGTACAGTTTACAAGTACGCGACCGCGAACATTTGGCTGAATAATGAAAAATTACGATTTTTATGGTCATTATGTAGCTATCCAAATGACCGGCTCATTTTCATGATAAAACAAGAAATTCCAACACAATCTCATTTGTCCATTCCATTTCAATCAAAAAAACGTCTGTACGCTTTTGGTAGTCTTTGAAAACTAAATGAATATCTATATCTGTAGAGTAGGGAGGGGGAGTGTAGGCTCACAGCACTTAAGCCTCATGTGACCCATTGTACATCCTCCCCAGGAGTTGTCCTCCTAGATCATCGTCCATCCTTTCCTTCTCAGGAAGGTGGACAGGTCACTAGGAGCCATCTCATTTATATCGGCAGGTGTAGGCCAAGACTCACCAAACAAACACTCTCTTATCGACGATAACTCCGGACACTCGCATAAGACATGCCTGACAGTTTCATCTTCCTGTTCACACATCCTGCATAAAGGTGTGTCCACTAGCCCCATAGTATGGAGGTGTTCGCTTAGTTGACAGTGGCCAGTCAGAAATCCTACTTTTAAACGTAGGATTTTCCTGGTCATCGTCAAATATTTCTTCGGTGCCAGCTTCCCAGGGTCGCACAGGGTGATCCTATCAAGACAGCATCCTTTGATTCCATCCCATATCTTAAGTCTTAAGGGATTGAGCAAGGGTGTAACGCTTGGCTAGTTCCGCAATTGTCGAAGTCGTAGGTGTCGTAGGTGCCATAGGTGTCACTGGGTCCTAAAATTTTCAGTCCTAGCTAAAGAATCGGCAATGCGATTACCTTTACTCCTGTCGTGCCCTTTAACCCACCTCAGGATAATATTGTTATCTGCCGAGGCGTTAGCTAAATTTTGGTGGCAATCTAGTACTAGCCCCGATATAACACGTTGTCTGTTCAAGGCTAATAGGGCTTGTCTACTATCAGTGCAGAGTGTTAGGTTTTTGCCAGGAATTCCTTCTCTGGTTAGTTCTTTTGTGGCACTTCTGTTTGAACCACTCTGGTATTGTTACCCATTTCCCACTCAATCCTTAGGCTTAGTGCTCTGGAGTAAACTTCACATCCTGAGCCTTCTTTCATTTTTGAGCCATCTGTATATATATGCGTATTGCATATGTATGAAACTAATAGTCTCACTAGTAGAATCAAATTATCTGTACATTTCGTTTGTAAGTACTTGGCAAGTGTACGAATAATCGCGATCCCTTTGACTCGGACCATTTTTACCGACCCGAAATGGAAAACCAACGAGTGACAATTAATTGTACAAGCAGGTACAAGTAACCCACTCACAGTACGTGTCAAGTATACACAAGTAACGATTATTCGCCAACTACGCGAGTCGTCTGAGCCCGGCTTTATACAGTAGAAATCAGATGTAAATGCATTCAGCCTTGTTAAAACCATTTTATATATCAGAACGTTTGGATTGAAATGAAAAAAACTTGCTTACTTCATATTGCAGAATAAAATATCTTTTTAATAAACACAAATGTGCTACATTTTCTATACTTAAAGCTGATTCAAGGTAGTAGATACTTAATTAAATATTTTTTGTCGGCACTTACTTGATATTATTTAGTATGATTGCGGGAAGTATTTTTCAAAGTTGCGGACATTTTTATTACTACTACTACTACTACTACTACTACTACTACTACTACTATTTAAAGTAATGGGAACTTTGTTATTTTCAGTAGTAATACCCCTAGGGTCTTGATAATACCGAGATAATTTTGTCATAGAGAATGCTGAAAGCGTGTTGCTTGATAATAGCCCAAGGCCGCATCTTTGAGCAATACGCTTGAAGGATTCTCTACGACAAAATTTTGAGTATTTATTAAGACCCGAGGAGTATTCGATAAGATAATTTTTTACTTTGTAGATATCAAAAAATTGATTGTCAATCTGACGCTTAATACTTTTCAATACAAACTTCATTAGTTTTAATCAAAAATTATTCATTTTTATTTAAAACTACAGTTGTGAAAAGTACAATTGGTAAATTAATTGAATCGTTAGATGCAATATCAAATCTTTCCGACATTTTTAATCCAGTTGTCAGTTTGACGTTTAATTAATTTTTAATAAAAAGTAAACACCAAACTGAAAACACCACAGGTAGGGTATTATCGCTGTAATACAGCGGTGATTGGATGAAATTTTACACATGACTTGAAATTAAGTAATTTGATTGGTTACTATATCCAGTAAAAAATTATCAATACAATATTTTATTTTGGAATTCTGGATGAAATTATAGATAAAATTTAGAATATTTTCGAGATATTTAAATTTTTCTCAATAATTTGCAAAACTGCTATTCCACATTTTAATAACGATATCTCCACGAAGCTAGTGATGTGAGATTGTAATCAATAAACAACAACTCCATATGTCCAGCTTATACATATTTTGAACGCCAATATGCACAATTTAAATCATTCATTAGTTGCTCACTTTAGATAATTCCCTGTACTTTTTCCGATGCATTTTTTTAAACCGTTTGGTTGAAACATAACAAAACCTAATTATTTCAACATTAGTGAAGGGCAAAGGGTGAAAAAGGTTTGGAAAATACTTGATTTTTAATGTAATCCGAAATACCAAAATCTAAAGTAGCCAAGTCAGGAGACGAGCTGCCTTACGAAACGGACCTGATTGGCAATCCATCTATCATCAAACATGTCGTAAAGATGCTGAGCAACAGGCCCAAAGTTATGAGAAGGAGCCATCTAGCTGATCTTGTTAAATTCTAATGAAATTTAAATCAAATCTAATGCCAATTAGGTCTAGGTACTTTATTATTAATCAGTAAAATTAAATCATCAATCAAAATTAAATTAATAAACATTTACCAACTTTTCAAAATTCGTCTCTAATAAAAGGCAACGGATATCCAGTTCCAGTTCTAGCTGCTGTGCACTCGGATTCTGAATTGCTATGCAAATCGCATTTATGTGGATGGAGATTTCTTCTTCCATGTCACAGAATCTAAATTCTTCTTCCTCCACAATTTTAAGCTTTTTCAGGTGCCCATTCAGGCGACAATACCCCGTTAATAGGATTCCTATTAAAACTCGAAGCGCAGTTTTACTTTGACTTATGCATTCAATTGATCTCAACAGGTTATAGTCACCCAGAAGAATCTTTGATTGTCCAAGCCCTATTAGATCTTCTCAATGGTCAGATCTTCTCTACAATCTGTAATATATTCGCATCATGCTTACTGAATTACTTTACAGCTGCAAATTATTAATGTAATTCAAAATTATATTAGCTTATTCAAATTTCAGTAATAATCCTTTTTCACTTTTTGTTTGTGCATATTATTCATGACAAACAGCTTTAAAAAAATACAAGGAACAAGCATACAGTTCATCTCATCAACTTAGTCACATTCCTTACTATTTGTACGATAATTCTTGAATTTAATTAGCAGATATCTTGAATTGTCTTGATAAATTGATAATTAACAACTTTAAGAGCTAAGACTGATTGCAAGAAATTTATACACTAATTTATATTATTGCAAGTATGTTTACCATTTCTTTAAAACACTCGGTTAGTTTGTTATGCCTATTTATATTCAAGAATGTAATGAACTAAGATTACTTTAACATTCCAAGAAACCATTCCGAGACATTCAAGAAAGGCTTGTTATTTTCAACAAACAAGAATATCCAATTTTCTAAATTTCTAAATTCCTTTTGTGCTTTAAGTATGTGCCGATTGTACGTATATGCAAGTTAACTAGTTTTACTACTGATTGAAGAGGAAATCGAGAGTGAGATCGAGTATGCTCAATAAATAGATAGGTATTAAAAATAGAATGTAGGGAGCGACCGACGTGTGAAACTTTGAAACCTTACGACATAAGAGTAATATGAAGGTGAAACATGATGTCAAATATGTACTTTTAAGCTGTGTGCTTATTTACTTTAATAATTTAAATGTCATAAAATATCAACAAGTTCGTTAGTACGGTTGAAAAAATAACAAAACCGGTATTAATAATGGGCATTGCTGTTAATGGTGGTGTTATTTTTACATTATAAATACTTATTTACAATAAATACAATCAGCAAGAGGATATTAATGGAAAATATATTGAGTTGTGGGACAATAATACAAAATTAGAGGGCCATGAAGAATAAATAATGAATTGAATAGTGGCAAGAAAACATTCAAAATGTTTGAATGAAAATATTAGAAATATACAAGGTGTCCCAATAGTTTGTAGCAAATACTTTGGAGATGATGAAAGAGACTGTACATTTTCATACATTGCCAAACAAACGCAGTTTTAGATATTTTTACTGGTGCTTTGTCTTGTTTTATTATGCGTATTCCAATTGAAGTCTTGAATAAACAAGAAAATGAAATGATTTTTTCCTATTACCTTCCAAACACTATAGCAATGAAAGAGCTGGATACGTAATAGTTATTTTTCAAATTTAAAATTGATTTGGAAGAAATTAAAACTTAAAATGTGTCACTTTATCTTGTACACAATGTCTACTGGTGCTAAAAATTTCGTACCATGTAATAGTGGAGAAATTATCTTTGTATATCTTTTATGGTACACATGAGCGTACCCAGGAAATTATTTTCTATAGAAAAACAGATAAATAATACTACAAACAAATGGGATAGTTATCGTATATGTCGCAACCCTTTACACTGATCTAGAATCTCCTAGCGACTGGTAGAGGAATCTGTGACAGCCATCTGAGCCATCTGAGACTGCGATTTAATACTGAAGACGATCGTTGATTATCCCTTCAACTTTATAACGGAATGTTGGATTCTCACACGAAAATATACCTGCTCCGCCTTACCCCATCATCGTTCATACATGCTAAAAATTACTTCCAAATATTTGAAAAAAATGCAAAAGTTTCATGAGTTGGGTCGTTGGGTGATAATATCTCTGCAGAATTAGATTTATGGTATAATCTGTGGAAAAAGAAAGATTTAGCAGGAGACTTTCAGTACCCTTCGAAGGGTAAAGACCCGGCTGGGAAGTACAACTGGAAAGGACAGATTGAATGTGTTGAGTTTGATCGTCCATCGTAAATTCTTTAAGGAAATTCAGGATTGGAATGAAACTAAAGTTTTGAACAAGAAAAATAATAATAGTACCTATAAGGCCTGTAACTAGAATACATTTTTGTCCAAGCAAATCATTGTAATACCTCAGTTGATAAAGCACTGCTATGATTATAGATGTTTTTCTCAAAATTTTGGTTTTATTCACCTTTTTTGTAGTAAAATATTACAACCTGAACGACCATGGTTTGCGCCCTCTCCCTAATATTGATTCTGGGTACGCCTTTGTATTCGTAAGACAAAAACCCCTCTCAATGGATTTATATACTCGAGAATATTCAACCAATTTGTGAGATAATTTACCTCGTATAACCAGTTTGGCTCGTCACGTTTGAAAAAATCTGGTCTAGCTGGCACTCATGTACAGGTAGAGGAATGTATAACCCCGCTCGAAAATTACCCTAAAATATGCGATGTAGATTTGGCCTTAAGATAGACGAATTTAAGGTCCAGATAATACAGTTCCGTATTATTTTGAGGTAAAATTCTTCACCTTTGCCGACACATTCTTAAAGAAGGGGTGAATCATGCACCTGGTTTTATCTGGTTTTATTAGGTCAAGTTTCTAATCCAAAAGGCGTGCTTATGTAGTTTTTTTGTTGGGGTCTTCTATCAATTATAATTAAGTTAACTCGGACGATTTTACCAGAGAAAAAATTACTTTCCAGTAATTATAGTTATATTTTTGTAATAGTAAATTTAAAAGTAGAATAGGCGTCATTACTGATTTTGAAAAACTGCTCCAAAATGTTAGTAGGAATAAAAGATATCAAAATTTCTTTTTATTTAAATGGTACCTATATATAAAAAAATGTATGCAATTTGCTTCAACAACGGGGTAATTATTAGCAAATATGCATAAGTTGGTACCATAATTTCAATTTGCAAAGGTGTTATTTACAGAATATGTGAAATATTAATATTTTGATGGTACGTAATTGAGTTTATGATATTACAGGAGTCTCCTAACAGTTCTATAAAATTATCGCTGAAATTACCTACTTTGCGCTCATAATAACAAGTTTGACATTTAACTGTACTTGACACACACTACATATTGGGGCTACTCCTTTCTTTAGGAGATATTGACGTGTATATCTCGTGTGTCCTATCCCAAACCGTGATAATATTACTTGTTGTCTCCGCGTAAAAGGTTCTTCCATGGGGAAACAACAAGCTTTAGTTGTTTCAACTTAGTTTTGGATCCAATCCACAATTTTTGCCAAACATCTCTTGTTGATTTTTTGAACAAAGCTTTTGGATCACTTTGATGTTCGTTACAAGCGCTGAATCTGGGTAGATTTGAGTTACGCTTTGCAGAACAAAAAAAAGTTATTTCTTGATGAAAAAATGAAGAATTTAAAAAATAAATTTACGTTTTAAAAACAGAATTCATATATCACACCAAAACACTATAATATTAATGGCGTTTCTATGACATTACACACCTGTGAATACTTCAAATATTTCACTGTTTGTAAATCAAAAATTTATTTCGATTACCAATTTGAATTATTTTGCAAAATAGTCATGAATTCTATAACGACTATGGTTGAAATAATACCCTTCTTGGTGTGCGTCATCGATTGTTAATGCCCTTCTAACACATTAGGTAGGAAGAAATGGGAAAATAGGCATGTCTGTGATTAATCCTAATCAAAATATCACAATAATGAACCGTTTAAATGTATTACAAACGTTAACCCTAATCTTTTACTAACAAAAATTTGATTGGTTGCTTTTTAGATTACGCGCCAACTTAACCTATCAATCGAGGTTTTAAAATACTATGAAGGCATTACTTTCGTAGCGGCAATGTGTCTTACGTCTTTTTCTACTGTCACACTGACAGGTTTGTACTTTGTTGTTTACGGTCAATTATTATTTATGAAAAGTGAACATTAATCTTATTGTTTTATTTATTTAAATAATACAAAAATATGCATGGATATACGGAAAAACATCAGAATTTTGTAAGTTCTCAAGTATTTTCAGTTAGAAAAAGAAGCTGGTAATTATTATGAATTGCTTTGCCTTTTCGAATTTGGCTGAATACGATCCAGATGATTTTATTTATCAAATCTAAGGATAGCTACTTGTCAAAATAGCAAATAAAATAAACGACATGCCGAAAACCCGGATATACGTCACAATCGATGATGCACACCAAGAAGGGTATTATTTCAACTATAAATATCATTTAAACGATGCAAAATCAAAAAAATACGATAAAAATTCGAATGATATACAAAAGGTTAACGTCATACGTTTGTAGTTGGTGTTTTTGCTATTTTTTTTGTTTTCGCATTGTCATAATTTGTATTTATATTTTTACTAAAATAAATCTAATTACAATTGCAGTTATTCTTAGTGACTGTCATCATATCTATTGATTGAATCAAGTATTCAAGTTTGGGAAAGCAATTTATCAATTTAAAGGAAAACATACAATGTACAATAAAGCAAACTGTCGTCATACAAGAAATGTTATTTCCTTAAAAAAATACCTATAAGGGCACAGAAGGAAGAATCTTAAAACTCGTGTAATTTTTTTAAAAGCAACACTGAAATATACCATTTTTGTTTGATCACAGGAAAAATTTACAACTAGGTAATGATTGTATAGAATATAGAAAAAATATGACAAATTTTATTGAAATAAGACTTGTTATACAGCGACCTCTATGGCATATACTACAACATTATATTTAGTCGTTACAACACAGTTAATTATTTTTATAGCTCGTTCACAAACCAGAGATTCAAAATTTATCGATTCATTCACTTTATGCAACGTCTTTTGATAAGGTGTAATTTAACAGCTTGCTGTCGGGATATACTTATGTCACGTCTATTTACTTCGTAGAAGCGCAAAATAATTTTGATCTTCATTGAACATATTATTAAATAAATTATAGTCCTTTATATCGTAGTCGGAGAATGTCTTTGGAATAGGAGGAGAAACAATTGTATTTTTCTTAATAAAAGAAAATAAGTTATTTTTTAGCAGTATATTCAATTCCTCTCTTTGTCCGAAGTATAACTGTTCTTTGTAATTTAAAATCTATAAAAATGAAAGAATAACCTTGGAAATATGCCTGTTGTATGAAGTAGATATATAATTTAGTTTGTGGTTCCCGCAGCCCCAAAAGTACGGCAGTGATTCTGAACGATTCGATACCCAGTCTTTTTAATTTGTGTTCAACAGAACCACCCCGTTTTCTAATGGAACCAGGCGTTGTTAATTATAATCATTAATTTTGAATGAAATTTTTGGGCGAAGATAAAGATTACTAGTTGCACCTTAAACGTATTATAATTATTATTAACCACTAAAAGAAATGAGACTATAATTTGTAACGGCAAATGAAAAATATATATTATCATTACTAGACTTATTTTAAATAAGTTTTGCACCAAAATTATACTTTTTAGCCGATTATGATAATAATAAAATTGTGGAACTTGAACTTATTTATTTTTCAATAGTATCTACTTAAAGTTACTGTTAAATTATTATAAAATATTTCGTCAATTGTGAGTAGAACAACAAATATCCGATAAACACATGTTAGTTAATACTCTATGTATTTTTTGAAATAAAGTTTAAACAAGTGGTTCTAAAATAATTTTGATAAAATGCAAATTTGTACTTCATGAAACTTTCAGATAGACTGCACTAGTCTTTTCATTTCTTAATCTTCAATTATTCCTTTATGCATCATGCTGATTTATTGCAAAATTGATATTTATGTATGGTATAAGAATGTATATATTTCAGATACTTTCATGGCATGGTCTTGGTACCATTTATTTAAATATACTGGACAAGTGAGATAGCTATATCGATTTTTTTATATCCAACCAGTGTAAAACACTCAGTAGCGTGCAACATGCATTATTATTAAAATTTCGTTAAAGAGGCTAAATAAAGTAGCTAAAATGGTTGTAGGATAATCTCCCTTTGCTCAATTCAGTACATCTGAGAAATTGGCGACTAGTGTAGGTACAACATTTAATAGATAGAGTGGGATCGAGAAAAAACTGATATTAGGACCACTATAATATGTGACTGAATGCACAAAAAAATAACAAATCAATGTAATTTGACAAATTAGTCAAATTACAATTTCTAAAATTAATAAGTGTTAGGTTTGTTTCAACTGGCACTTGTGAATTGTTTTGGAATCGTTTCAAGTACAAACTCGAATTTGGGATGTTCACATCAACTCCACCGCTCCTTCAAGACAAAAGAAATACAACACTTTACGATACCAAGAACAGTTCTATCGCCAGTTGTAACAAACCTATTATCAGCATTGTGAGATGTTCTAATTTTTTTAAATCCAGTTTTCTCTGCAAAATTTGCAACAAAAAAATGTGATTTTTGTTATTGGATATAACAATTGGTTAAATTTTATATACTATAGTGTATTTTTATCACATTGATAGCTGAAGAGCTCATTATAAACTCAAAAAGTGTCTGAAACACTTCAGGGTGATTTAAAGAATGAAACAAAATTGTAAGCGCTTCTTCCAGTAAATAAGTGTTCAGTTGGTAACTTTCGCTAGATTCTTCCTGTATAGTGAACCGCAGGTAGCGAGGACAATAGAACCCTAATACCATTACCATTCAAATTTAGAAGTGATAAATTTGCCGTGACAGTGCAGTGTAGTTGGAGAAGAATAAGATCCTAGATTATTCAATTTAATTATTTAATTAGTATGTTCTACATATAAAAATGATTTGTAGACCTGAAAAGGGCTGAATTGTTAAAAACCTGCAGATGCCACATCTTCTGTTCTTCTTTATGCGTATGAAGCTTTTTTCAAGCTCTCTGCAGACACTTTTGACAAAGAGTTTCGCAGTAACTGATGTAGGTCTTCCAATTTATTTTATAAATATATTTTATTCTGCCTGAATTCCAATGTCCGACTATGGTTTACTGCGGTTTATGCGTCCCTCTCCAAAAATCGTGCTATCAATATGATAAAAATATATTATAAGACCCTATTATGCTCCATACAAATTCCAGCCCAAAACTAGCATATCCTAGTCGTTTGTCCAAGATATAACAGTGAAAGACAAATATTAACTTTCAGTGTTCGTGTTGAATATTTTAGATGAAAAGTTCGATATTGAATATGAATTTCCCAAAGACACATATTATGTAGGTATTCCGAAATAAACAGAACTTATTTTGGAATCATTTGATTACAGCTGCTACTTGAATTTTAAAAAAATAAGAAAATCAGGTATTTCTTTTGGTTTATTTATCATTAATTATTCTCTTTAATTATTGTTACTGTGTTCGATCGTATTGAATATAAGAATTCATTTCATAAAAATATTCCACTTGCATATTTAAGAATACAAGATGGGGTAGTTACAGCGAAATCCACAAACCAACCAAATCACTTATCCATCCATAATCTATAATTCTCCGTATGTGAGGGCAATGTTCTAATCAATATAGTAATGGGAAATATACAATACGTCACATATGAATTATATAGGGTAGAATGTTCACGAGTTTTCTAACCAATAGAAATTTCGGTGATGCTTTTGTTAGAAACTACGATCGTTCCGTGATACCTTGAGAAATCCTATTTCATATTTATATATAATTCAGTCAGTTCGACCATTTTCACTGTAACTTTTGATGCTTTTTACTTTTTCTGACGGAATTTTACTCGATAAATATCAATTTTATAGGTAGCAGGTGTGTTAAGGGTTTATACAATGGGTTATACAAAGGGTACATACAATGTTATCAAAATAATCTTCACTTGATTTGCTTTCTTCAGTTATGTGTAAATAAATGGAAATACAATTAAACAAATGGAAGATAAATTTGAAATAAATTTACGATATTTGAGTTATAGGTAGGGGAATAAAAATGTGTAGTTATTGATCATTAATTTGTTATTTTATTGTATTTTCTTCTTTTTCTATATATTTATATATCATTCCTTCAATTGTAAGTTTCTGATAATTAGAGTCTTAATCTAGTATTTTTGAAATAAATTCATGTTATTTTTGTCTTTTCGTATTTATGTAGGGCAGTAGAAGCATCTTTTGTATATTCGTGGCTGTTGAGACAATTTTCTAGATGTTGAGTAGTCAATAACAAATGCCCAATAAAACTATATAGAACGAATTTTCGAACAACTCACCTACAAATTCTACAATAACACTCAAAATCAGTACACACAAACTAAATTGAATCATAACAGATACATAGCAATGCCATATACACACAAATTTATACTGTTAACGTGTGTCGTAAAGCTCAGCAGTATATTATACACCAAGGTGGTGAAGACTATTATTATTGACCTAGCGGAATAAGGTGCGAGGTTTATAAATGTCTTCAACACCATGGTGTATATACTATTTTTTCCACTACTAGCCAAATTTAAGACAAAAATTAAAAATGATCCACATAAACGCACCACGAAAAACGTTTACTCCGTCGTCTGACTGACAAGTACACTGTCAGTTTTCGATATATTATGAGCGTACTTGTTATGTCATCAGTCATTCTTGGTTGAGCGCGAATTCAAATAATTTTATCTTGATAGGTAATTTCAAGCAGCAAATATGTTAAAAACAATCTCCTGAGTATACAAAATTATATTGGACCAGATTTTGTTGAACTACTATCCCTGAATTCTCAAAATATTTGAATTTGCCCGTTATTGACCTAGGTTAATAATATAAAATTATCAACCACCAATAGAGAAATTCAACTTCTCAGTTGGCTAGAAAAAGCAACAATTGTCAACTTCACAGCTAGTTGTGGAAAAACTACTTTATCACCATTATTCACTGAACTTGAAAGTACAACTACAACCAATGGAAAATCTATTTGTTATCATATTATATACCATGTTTAAACTGTACAAAAAAATATCGGTTTGACAATTCAACATCCACAACGACCACAAATATACCAAAAATGTTTTTACAGCTCTACGTAAACACGAAACATGAATTTAATTTCGAAAACCAAGACTCTAATTATCAGAAACTTACAATTGAAGAAATTGTACAATAAAAAGGTAGAACGTGTCGCGGGACACACGGTAGGAACTTTAGTTCCTTTTAAGCAATAATCAAATTTTGTGAATCAATAAATAAATACAAATATTCATATAAGAATTTATTTTACTCTGGATAAAACTTCTTTTAACAAAAATATACAGTAGTATTAATTATAAAAATCTTATCATTAAGTTGATTGGCACAAAGTACATATTAAGTATTCAAATCTAGTTAGTGCATTCGATCATTGAAATAATAGGTCTATAATAACTGAAATATGAGATGTACTTTACATAATATTCCCTTTGCACTTATGTTATATTATACACTATACACTTTAATTTCCAAAAATTATATAATTTAATTCATTTTGAAGCTAGAAAACTATTAACTGTGATTAATAATACAATGTACGCTGACAATCAACATTTTGCGCCGAGAGACTAGCTCTGATACTGAGGAGAGAGAGCCCACGCGCTCAAGGCACATAACGTAACAACGTAACGTAACGGTCACATCTTTTGCGTCGCGACCCCTCTCGCTCCAAGTAACGTAACGGTCAGATTTTCCCCTCGCTCCAACCTAACATAAGGAACTAAACTTCCAAAAAACAGTCAAAGCCGATTGATGCTAATTTTGTGTTAACCTACAAAATGTGACAACGTTACGTTACGTCCAATGTCAATTTTACAATGTGGCGCTAGTTTTGACAACAAGATCGCTCATACGACTGCAACTTCGCGTGGGTTCTTCTTACGTGAAACGGAGTCTATATAAATAACTATTAACTATTGGCATCCATTGATAGCACCCTTTACTAAAATGACAATTTCTCACAGGAAACTGTAATTAAGTGAATAAACGACATGCATTATACTTTACACAGCATTTCCTTGTATGTGGTACAATTCGCAAGGATATAAAAACGCTAACTTTCTACCATTCCCTTATCTTATCAATCGACTCTTTGATATATGAGAAATAGTAACATGTTGTTCACACTTGGGAATTAAAAACTGAAGAGAACAAAAAGAATACAATAGGTACTTTGAATGGTTGATGTGCAGCAATAATATAACTGAATGCGGCTTATATAATCAAATAAGGAGAGCTTATCCATTGTACACTGAACGTAATAATTCTGTAGAAACTACTAGCCATTGCAAAACAAAACAAAAACTAGTTATTTCTTTATTTCTTGCGAGATGCATAGATACTTTCGTATTGTTGTTTATTAACGTGACAGTTTAATGGGCACCCATCAAGTCGCTTCTCTATTAAACAAGTGTGATAGTTTGGCAAACTTATCTATGCGGAATCGGTAAGAGACAAGAAAACATAACCGATATCTGTCATATTAGTACCAATGACGTACAGTAGGTATTTTATGAAAGTATTGAAATAATTTCATAATTATATACAGGATGTCCCGTAAATAAGTACCGTAAATTAGAGGCATGATAGATCGTTGAGAAATATTTAAAATACCCCAATGCAATTTTTCTCTAACCTTCTTAGTTTGTGAGATACAGATGGTTTAAAAATATAGAAGAAATACACATTTTATTTCATATCTTCTCAGGGAACGAACGTACAAATTTAAAATTTTTTGTAAGTTATTGTCTCTTCAAAACACATCGACAGTATTAATTATGTCAAATTCTAATGAGCCAGTGACGTGGTAAGAGGATTCCGTAAATTTTTATTGTACCATATTTTTGAAACACCCTGTATTGAGAGCTAAAGACTGTTGTCTGCAATTCCTTATTTAATTTTCTACATAAAAGGTACTCTTTGTTAAACTCGATAGAACATTCCATTCTCAATATTTTCAACTTTTTATTGCAGTAAGACACTTTTTTATGTTGTAATGTTTTAAAAAAATTAATTTGTAGTAGTCGTGAATATTCTCTAAGCACTTTATCTTTCCTTAAATTATTATGAATTGCAAACCCATAAGAAACGTTTGTGCTTAAATTATTTGTAAGTGATCTTCAAGTATGTACTACAAATTTAGTTAAGAAAAAACAACTTCAAAAGTGTCTAACTTTAATAAAAAGTAAAAAAACTTGAAAATGGAGTGTTCTATCGAGTTCAACAAAGAGTAACTTTTATGTAGGAAATTCATTAAAGAATTGCAGACAAAAGTCCTTAGGTCTAAATACAAGGTGTTTGAAAAATGTGGTACAATAAAAGTTTACGATTCCTTCGTACTGGCTTATAAGAATTTTCCATAATTAATACTGTCGACGTGTTTTGAAGAGACAATGACCTACAAAAAATTTGAAATTTGTACTTTCATCCCCCGAGGAGATATGAAATAAAATGTGTATTTCCTCTGCACCTAACAGCCTTTATCTCACAAACTAAGAAGGTTAGAGAAAAATTGCATTTGGGTATTTTAAATATTTCTCAACGATCTATCATTCCTCTAGTTTACGGTACTTATTTACGGGACATCCTGTTTATAGAAACTGATTTGTTCCGTTTTATTGGTAAGGTATTTAAAAAAAACGGTAGTTGTTGGAAAGTAATAAAGTTAAAAATTGGACTTGAATTTTTTTGAACAAACCCCTTATCGTTTTCCTAACAGAGAAAATTTGAATCATCCTGCAACAAAAAATTATTATGAACTTTTTCAAACTTCTATAACGTGATCTTGTATAGGAAGGGCTCCCACTCCACGACGCGACAATTATTTAGGCATTTCTACTCGAGCTTTTATCACATTTGTACTATTTGATTTTTACTATTCAACATTCTTCACATGGCTACTCTTAAAAACATTTTCATATTTGTTGCTATAGATGCTTCTAATCACCTATTATAACGTTTGATATTTTCTTTTATTTAATAATTTCTTCGTATTTCGTATAGTATCTGGTATATTATTTAATTCATCTCAAAAAGTAGATACTAATTTCCGCCACCATGGACGCTGGTGTCTAATTAGCAAGGTCACGCAAGTTCTATACAAATCACAAATTTCTCTTAAATTACTATGATATCAACCTATGGTAATAACTTTTGAAAATACGATCCTAAGAAGCAAATGGCATTTATTGCATCATCTCCGAGCCTGCTTCTGAGTGAACTGCAAATATATTCTGCTGCTTAAAACGCTCTCTCGGCTTCTACTGGCTTTATTAATCAAACTTGTCGATTTGTATAGGTATATTATGTCATTCAACGTTTCAAAGATTTTTAACGTAAAGCAAAAAAAAAACTAATATTATCAAGAATTTGTATTTTGTTTAACGAAATTGTAGTTGAATAACCCTGTATTATAAATAAATGCATTACTGTATACTGTATAACCATTGTATACATTTAACTTTTTTTTTATTTCAACAGCACAACTGGCTTTTATCTAAGATATCAAATTAATACATATTAATATATGCTTTCAAGGTGTGTACATAGAGGTAGTTTTCTAGAATATAAATGAGTTGAATTAAAATAATGTCTCTACATTATTTCTCTCGTTCGCATGTACATAATTGATAACGAGGTAATTTGTCAGTACATTTGTTGGATACTTGTCCAAATATTAGAGATCGAACGCTCTGATTAATAAAAGCAGAGGAAGTTTTACCAGCTTAGTAGAAATTAGATAAGCATCTCTTTCATATATAATACGACTTTAATGTATTAAAAATTAACGGTTTTACACTTTGTTGGTTACCTGTTATGTTCATTCTATAATAAAATCTACTACTGACATGCCCAAGAGGCGGGCTATGGAACTCCAAACCGTGAGATTATAGGGATTATAAATTTTATAACGTTATAACTTTTTTTAATAGTTTTTAATGATTCCTATAAATTTAAAAATGAAAATTTGATGATAGGAATATAAATATAATTCTTTTTTAATGAATAAATAACAGTAAATTGTTTAAATTATTCGTTATGAAATCTAACCTAAGACAACACTCACAATATTTCTATAATTGATTTTGAAAAACCGCTTCACGATGTTTACTCAAAAAAAAATTTGTTTCTTGAAGAAAAATTTTACGTATTTTTAAATACAAGGCAAATTTCGCATTAAAACACTAGTGTTAAAAGTGACGTTTTTGACACTTGATACTTAATATAGATACTATTTCATATAGTTTGGGTAGAAAAATCAGATAGTGTCGTTAAGGAATAGCTTTCCCGAAAAATTCCAATTTCTCGGGCAACTTTGTTTTTGTAAATTTGGCTAAATTGGACCAATGCTTAGGACAAGTTTAGCATAAACCCGATTACAGCGCTACCTACCGGGACTGATTGTGAATCAAAACTAGTTACTCAGTCAAGCACACACACAAAATGTCATCAAAATCGGACCAGCCCTTTAGGCTGTGCAGTATGAACCCGATTGCAGCGCCTCCTACCCAGACAAATTGTGAATCCAAACCATCCAGTTACTTACGAAAACACTTAAAAATTTCATCAAAATCGGACCAACCGTTAAGTAGAAGTTCAGTATGAACTCGATTGCATCCAAAGAGGATACCTTAACCAATCCAACAATATAACTCTCAAAGTATATTATCGCCTTCACTTTTGTCGACAATCATCTAAGTACGACCCAACAACAGTCGAGTGACAAGGCAAGGGCGGGCCTGTTATAATTTAACCACCGTACTCTATCTACCGACAAGTAAATTCACTTGCGTCGGAACGTTTGAAAATTTTGGTTCATCTTTTTTCTGGCGCCTTACACGTCTGTTATCATAATACTCAACACTTTCTCGATTTAAACTAGACAGAACTGGACAGTTGATAGGAGAGCTAAGGAAATTTTCGGTAATCCTAGCTCAAATAGACGAAGTGAATTTACTTGTCGGTAGTTAGTGTACGGTGGTTTAACCTAATGGTATTGAATAATCTTTTATTTAGGAAGAAAAATAAAAAAAAGTTTAGAGAAATGGTCTTCAAATTCAATAAAACACAAATAAATGTTTGATAAAAATACAAAAAGATAGATATTTGTGAATTTGATCCTTTTTAAAATAATTTTAAATAGTCCGTCATAGGCGATATCTTCTATAGCAGCTATTGGCCATATGATTTATTGCAATTGACCCATTAATTTTACGATTGCCGGCAAAAGCGAAGACGAAATATTTTGAAACAAACTATACCAACAAAATTAACTGTCTGTCACTCCGGCTACTCGCACTCATTGCCATCAAAATATACAGTACAACACCACGACAATTTTTTAAATCAATTGGATCGTTATTTATTCGTTTTAAAAATGTTTTTCTGATAAAGATCATTTCATTCGTCTCTATCGAATTGAATTGGGAGAGTGACATATTTTAGACGCACTCTAATAGGTGATAGATAGATAATAGATAATTATATATAAAATAATGGGATATTTGGGACATTCTAACAATAGTAAAACCCGGAAAGATGATCCAAAACAGATGCAATTCACAAATTAATTGAAGAAAAATGGAAAAAAACTGTACCAAAAGCCATCTGTTCTATAACGACAGTTAAAATCCTATGACCTCAGAATGTTAACGTAAAATGGGTCTCACAAGCATTAAATAAATTTAAATGTTACCATACCGTGTAGTTCGTTCTCACCACGTCATAATAAAGTATTAAATTCCGTAAGTTGAAAGACTCCTGGTTTACATATGAACCCTTTCCCTTAATAAATTTATCATAAAAACTAAATATATTATCTTTAATCTATTATAAAAAACCAATGCACCGATCATATATTAATAAATCACCCAAGGTGGCTTAAAGAAAAAAAGATATTTGGGTAACTCAACGAATCCTCGTATGCATATTACGCAATGCGTGTTTACATATTTAGATTTCGGTAATAAAAGGGTTGAGAGAGTTAGTGTGAGAAAAGAAAACAGGTAAAAACAGGTAATGGTTTGGTTACATAAAGAAATAACAACCTGACCTGGTTCGCCTTTTCTATGTTTAGATTCTTTTGACTCTTACTTTGTTGTTGAACAGCTGGTGTATACAATATTTCTTTGTGTTATATTTATATGTTGTAAAGCTTTTGGTTTTATTATAGACTACGGTTTGTCGAGTTTAAAATAGGATACACTCATTATTACAAACACAAGTTGAACCAATATATGTATACGTTATCATGTGACTGTGTGTATACAGTTGAAAACAAAGTATAATTTTATAAGGAATATGTAATAATTTATTATTTATATTTAGATAAGGAACGTTGCCAATAACCATTGGAATTACAATGAAAAAATATATCTATGAAATACAATGTTTGTTCCCGTGAATCGTGTGGGAAGAAAAGCAACTGGCTATTATTTTAATAATATATTCGGACATAAAAGTTTTTAAAAAGTTCGATTACTTTTACGAGGGGTTGTCTCTTATGTGTTGCATATACAATAACATAGTTGGCGACAGTCAACAAATATCAAACTTAACTGTCATGTTTAAATTAACTTCTTATGGTTTAAATTCTCTGAGAATTCTGTTGCGATCAAAATTGAATTATGTAATAATATATTATTATAGACTTCCAATTTTCTTCAATAGACATCTTGCACATTTTTTATTTTACTGAAATTATAATGTAAACATAGTTAATAGATCATCCACCAAAGGATTTTGTCAAATTCCTAAATTTAAAGACGTTAGAACGGTTTAAAATTCATAATATTTGAGCGCTCCAAATAACGCCAGTTCAAAATTACCTAGTGTGGTGACGTCATAGAACAGTAAGGTCGCAGTACACGCATATACATAGTATAAGCTGTTGAACAGGGAATCGCATGTAGTTTTGGTTTGTTATCAGACAGGTTAGGATAAATTTGGTAATTCACATTGGAAAAGAAGTGTAATAAGAATATACAGTGCAAAAGAAAAAAAAAATATAAATGAAACTTAACTTAAACAACAACTACCCCGAAGACGCGTTTTATACAACCCCAAAAATGATTTCAAACAAAGAAAGTTATGGATTAGGCAGGTTAAACGTGAGCCTAAAGAATTTCCAATGGCTTCTATTTTGATGTAAGCATGAGCCAAAATTAAATTTACACAATATACACTGTGTTATTTATAAGATGTGACATAGGGACTCCTGTACAAAACTGTCAAACGCGAGCTAACTTTTTTACCAAATAGCGTTCTTGAAAAATAAGAACAGATTTGGAAAGGTCGTTAAAACATACTTTCAAATGCACTTTTAAATTTCTTAAATTCGGTCTGGCTTAATAGAAAAATTAATAATTATATTTAAGAAAGTCGTACGCCATTTTCATAACACTTTTGATACTGAAAACACCACAGCTGGAATCGGACTGCAATACTTCACGATTAACTTTTAAATTTCCCGTGCTTTTACCGGTCTGGCTGTCTCCTACGCGGTTGAAATTATGAAAATGGAGTTCGACTTTTTTAAACATCCATTTTTTTAAAACCAGAGCGGATTTAAGAAAATGAAAAGTGCATTTGAACTTATTTTTTAACGACCAAATCAGTTATTATTTTTTAACGACCAAATCAGTTATTATTTTTTATGGACGCCATTTGGTAAAAAAGTTAGCTCGCGTTTGACAGTTTTGTCGCATCTTATAAATAACACAGTTTATGTACCAACTAAGCTAATAGGTGCTACTATAATTATTGGTACCTATGCTCCGGATAAGAAGATATTTCGGTATTTTTATTGTAATTAGACATTATTTAACGCGAAATATCTATATATGTATTATATTATAATGATGGTTATAATAAGTAGTTCAAAATCAAATTGAAACAAGAGAACGAATTTAAGAATAATTATTGATTTCCGGTAAAGTTCTCAACTTTATTTTCTGAATATAATTTTCATCCAGTTTTTCGCCAATAATGCCAGTCAAATTCAAATTTTTCCATTTCTAAAATATATGTGAGCGGAACAAAACTAAATATTTATGGAAAAAAAAATTTGCTGTCATAAGCGAGTCGACTTTGTGAATTTTATAATACTGTCCTTCCAAATATATCTCTTTTTGGTCATATTTTAAACAACCAGAATAAGTATTTATCTTTTTTAAATGGGACTGCTTATAATCAAGGATACTGATAAAAATATTATTCATATATCGATAAGAGCGATAATAATCCTACCCTAATTGGCAATCCGTTTTTTAAGTGATTGAGCTCTAAATTCTGCACGTAGCTCGTCTGCTGTTCAAAACGTGGCGTTCTTGGATATGTACAGCCCCACGTTCGCTACTTTAGGTCTGTTATCACAAGCATCGCAGACAGTCTTTGACAATCCGGATTCGGCGCAAAGACCCTAAAACGTTCTCCCGAGAACACTTTAGCGTCTTTGCGCCGAATCCTGATTGTCAAAGACTGTCTGTGATGCTTGTGAGAACCGACCTTTTAACTCACGTTTCAGACGTTCTAGAGTAATATATCTAACAGCTTGTCTCTATCCTTATGCTCAAGTCTTTTTCTAAAAGGAACTAGGTTCAATTATTATAATCACCCGGCTTGTCCCATAAATTTCAACTAAATCCTGATAAAATAAAACAATGTTATTAAATGAACACATTGATGAGCACTTAACGAATATCTTTATTATTTAGATGAAATCTGTAGATACCGATAAATTGCTCATAAACGGTAAGATGTTCCTTGTGATATTGCCAGTTTACGGAAAGTTTTATTAGCTAAGTAAGCAATGAGAGATTATCTGTAGTATTAAGATGGTAAATACATACAATGTATTCTTGGAGGCCGGTAATGATATTCACGATGAGTTTTATTTGTTTATACATTTAATTACAAATGGAGAAACTAGTTCATAAAATATAAAATTACTTTATGGCAAATATTTTTCAGTAGTAATACCTTTGCGTAAGTTGCTATGTAGGATTGATTTAATTTTTTTTATATTATTAGAAAACGCAGAATTTACAAAGATAGCAGTTTCAAAAAAACGAGTAACTGAGAATAATAGTTTGTCAATGGAACGAATTCCAAAACCAAAGTATGTATATCCATTCAAATTTTCCTTATTAGAAATCTTTCGGTTCTGTAGACTTCGCGACTCTCGAAATTTTATGTTCATTTGAAATTTGTTTGATAGCTTACCTTAAATTAAGTAGATTAGAACAAACATTTTGTTGATCATTCAGTAATTACTTTAAGGCCCGGTTGTACATTTGAAGCTTAACTGGGCTTAAAATATAAGCTTAGCTCAACCCTAAGCCTGTTGTACAAACATGGTTCAGTAGCAGCTCTATTAAACCTATATTTGCAAGTGTTGGTAGAACTTCTTTCGAACTGACGCATGCGTATGAAGCAAATTGGTCACAATATGTTTGTCAACTAACCTAACTAATGTCATATTTGCTACCTATTAGTTTTACAAGAAATCTCCTCTGAAATACAATCTGTCACAAAGCGAACGGTTTCTTTAGAAAGACGAAATCTTTCAATAAACTCATAATCTCTCCAACATTTAAAGTGATTCATACGCTCTCTATACACCCGAAGTCTTCTCGGGCGTTGTAAGATTCCAATAAGTTCCAAAAAATCCTCATCGGTTAAAATACCCATAATTCACTTTGACAAACTTTTAATTTAATATTAAATTAAGTACAGGTTATGTTTGCATACAATTCATTCACATTTAAGCCTCGGAACATGATAACAATTTATGTTCCGTGCTTAAGCTTGCATTAAACCTGCTTTACTAAGCTTAAGGTTTAAATGAAGCTCAACCGTAAGCCAACTTTGTACAACAGCAATCTGACGCTGAACCTGAGTTCACACTTGAGCCTTCACTAAGCTACAATTGTACAACCGGCCCTAAAAATCATGAATTTAGTTCAATAATAGTTTTTATTGCTATTTTACGATCAATATTTTCACTTTTACCTGTACTGTAATATACTGTAATTTTTGCCAATTTTCAAAAATATTTTAAAGTATAATTATTTTCACTTAACACTTATAGGTTATAAAATTAGGTCTTGGTTGCCTAGGTTTTCAAATTAGCATTTTTTGGTGATCAGGTGATAGTTTACGCGCCGTTGTCAAATGGTGTTTATTTTTTTTAAGTTGAATTAATTCTGTATTGTAAACTTCCATAGTTTTTTTCGTAAATATTATTACTTTAAATTAAACGAAATGATACTTCGGAGCTTCACCCTCCCTAATTTATTACATTGTTGAGTTTCATTTGGTTAATATGTCTATATTCAAAAATAAAAATATTTTCAATTTAGTCTAGATTAACAGAAAAAAATTGAACCGTCTCCTTTTTTCTTGAAATTGGATAACTCCCCCCTCTTGAAATTATTTTATTCCATGACAAAATATGTGACTAACTCCAACTTATGCTAAATGACGTCCTAATTTAAATGGCATATTTTATGAAATTTCCATAATAAAATTGTTGAATGAGGATTGAATGAGGACTGCTAATCATTAATAAGAATATATTTTTGGTGAACACCCTATTTCACTACAAATATTTGTTATTGTTGGTAGGGTTATAATCGGCTCGATGAGGAAGAGGAAAAATGTAAGAATATCAAAAGTTGTGGTACCTATATTCCCTTCCCCTTCTCGAAAAAATATCAAATAACTTGTATTCCACAATACTTGAAGTTTTCTAGAAAGGGGAAGGTGAGTAAATATACATATCTGAATATTTATCCCGTTTTTGAAAAAAATCATGTCGATTATAGTATTGAAATTTTTAAGTAAAAAAATCTAAATCCTTGGGTTAAGGATTTACAAGCCGTCGCGGGTTGGGCAAATGAGAACTGGCAACATTGTTCATCTAATGCTTTTCCTAAAATTTTTGATGATTATCTGATATTTATACGTAATTGTCCGATATTTCAACTTTTATGTGAGAAATTAGAAAAAAATGACGGAGTTTAAGTATTTTTGATTGCAATTTTATTTTCCAAACTTGCATCATTCAAGAATTTTCTCTTTTAAAACGTTTTATAGCAAAAGGGCTATCTAATAAAAAAGTAGCTTCAAAATTCCGACCCCTCTATATTAGTCACAACAACACAACTCTGCTGCTAGTGTTTCAAGTTCAATTACTCGGAAGCAATTCATTGCTTTCTCGTAAACGCAGTCAGAATTTGTTAACACCTCAGTGTGGGAAATTTAACTACTCGTCCTACAGTTAATTTACATTCACGCCCATTATTGTATTTACCGAGTAGCTTTACGAAATTTTGACTTTAATGTGTTGGTGTTGGTATTAAGGCATTTCAAGTTGATACAGCTGCAGGAAAAAAGAATTCCAATTAAAAATCTATAAACTATGACTGGAAACTTTGAGGAAAAGTTGAATCCTCGCCACAATATAAATAAAATACCCAGCAGTCTAAAATGTTTACAAAGATTGCAGAATTGGAAAAATCTTGGGTTGGTAGCTTCAATCGAATGATAATGAAATAAAAAGTAATATAGTGGGACCGCTTAATAGACAGAAACACTGGAAAATATTAATAATGTAGGTCTAGATCACGAAAAAATTTAGTATTATTGCTGGGAACTGTAGTAACACTTCATTGTTTCAAGCCCGCGAGGCCTGTTTTCAGATTTTTCGACTTTTGGTTTGCGATTGGAGGTGAAGATGTCGCTATTGTCACAACTTTTACACTTCCGTTACTGGAAGACATGTATTGATTGTGATTTTGGTGTCTTCTTCAGTCCAAAATTAAGCTCTTGAAGCTCTCGGACGGAGAAAATATACCTTCTACTGATGAGGCGCAAATACGCCGAAACCAGTCTACCAGCTGTACCTTCCAATAGCAAACCAGAATGATTGGTATTAAATATCTTGTAGATATAGGTACCAAACCCGTTTGACTTCGAAGTGTAATTCAATAGCCGCCGGGGCCTATAGCCCGATAAGTAGTTGTTGCTTCTTAGTTGAACGGTCACTGTTTTTGCGAAATATTATTCAAAGCTCATAAAGCGTTACAATAATAATAATTATTCAGCGATATCTACGAAAATATTTACTGAAAATTGATTAACTTGAAAGAATGTGGAGAAATTATATAAAAATATACAGTAGAGAGAATAATGGTTTATTATAAGTCGTAAAATAGTGCAAATCGCTATACTTACGTAACACGAAACAATAAAATATTCTCATACAATAAATATCGTCTAAAAATTACTTGCTCTTCTGTTCGTTTGAGTTTACCGCTGAAATTTTACTATTATACACTAAGAAAAAACTAAAAATTACGCCTAACAATTAAGAGTTCTTAATTCTAGAATAAAATGATTAATGAGAAAATTAATGTCATTATGGCAATAGCGTGGGGTGATCGATATCAATGAATTGTTGTAATGTCTTAGTAGTTCTATTCCGAAATAAGTGTACATGTGTACATGTAGTACAAAGCACCCCACGCTGGATATTACCATAAAACCATTAATTTTCTCGTAAATCATTTTATTCTTCAATTGAGAATTACTTTTTAGTTCGATTACTTATATAAGCTCTTTTTTTTCTTTTTTTTTTGAACGTCTACGAAAAAATGTAATATACACCATGGCGGAAACTGCTTTAAAACGTCATATTTTAGTTGCGATGTTGTCATATTGTCGTATTTTGACATAGCAAATTTGTTATTTTTCTATTGAAAAAAATATTTTAAAACGAAATAACTAGTTGAGTCTCTGTGCGCTGTCTGAAGCTCATAGAAAATACATTCAACAGTCGCTTTAAACAGTTTTTAAAAATTGACTAAAACTACGATAAGGTTGTGCTCTATAGAATTACCTTTATTTATGTTACTGAATAAAATATTTTTGTAGTGTTTCTATGGTCAAAAAAGTTTCTTTTTAATACGTACATATTATTTAAATTGCTAACACCTCAAAAATTGGAAACATTTGAAAACTAGGAGCGTCAAAAATGTTATGTTTTGCCCCTGACATCTCTTAGTGCGACCGTTGATAACATTTATTGTCACACTAAAAACCCACCTTGCTTAAAGTTACATACAATTTGATTACAACTAACCAATAAACGACTACAATACTCAAGTTGATAGATTGAATTCCTGCATAAAAGAGTATGTGAGGACAGACACGTCTATAACAATTTCAAACCGTACATCTAATGAATTTTCTTCTTCAATACATACAAATGACACGTATTAAAAAACATCGGACATACCTCGGTGTGTCATCGGACATATTTATGGCCATAAAATCACGACAACGTGACTGCAGCTAGTGTTACGAAGGCAATCAGTAATTCATTGTCCCCTTTGGAGGTCTATAATCAAAGATGGATTGAGATGTATGGTGGTGAAATCTTAGGGCATATTATATTATGTTGAATGGAGGGAAAACTATATTTTTTATTTCTACACAATATAGAAGATAAAGTTAATTGACTTGAAGCATATTTAACAATATTTACCTATATTATTTCCTTGTAAAATTCGAGAAAATAAATAATATTATTTTCTATTTCGTTTTCTTTTGATTTTTTTTATCCATGTATGAGGGTTGTCTTTTATATTTTGCATTTAGAGCTGGAAATAAACAGTAGATAACTTTTAAACGCTATTGTTTTCCAAAGTATTCTCCAGCGCCATATTGTAAAATTGACATTCCACTTCAAATCATAGCGTAACACTTTTATATTTTGTAGGTTAACACAAAATCAGAATATTAAAAATGTTATTATCAAATGTATAGTTTAAATAAAACATATTTAGGAATTCTATGAATACTCGGTATCGGTAAAATATTTATACTTCCAATTAACGATTGGCCATGTTCCTGTGTAACGCCAATGGCATGAAACGATCGTCACGAGGCGACAAAGAGAACCAAGACCGATTTTGGTTTCTGCGCAAGACAGTTGGCAAACTTCGGTTGGCTTCTTCTTATGTGAAACGGAGTCTAGATGCTCTAACAATTCAATGTTTTCTTGCTTTAAAAACTCATTGCTACTGGCTATTGCCAAGTGACAGCAAGTTTGAGAAAAGGTCTGCAGAATTATTATCTAATTTATCGAAGTCTTGTATGGTATTCGATAGATTATTTTTTGACGTTACAATAGAAATCACTTATTATTTTATATTTCAAGAAAATGATAATGATGAATAATTCTCGCTAGAATAATATAAGTGTATTATTCCCACTATAATAATGTTATGATATTGGCTAGAACTTATATGAACTACTGAAATTGAAAATTCATTCCTGGACTTTATGTTGTCTTGGGTGCAATATTCACAGTTCTCCAGGAATGTTAGGCTTTTTCTACTCGGTGTACTATTAATTGCAATAACGAGAATCTTATTCAAATGAATTGTTTTTCATGTCAAACAAACCTACCTACAATCTAATGGTGTGTCACACTTCATTGGCTAAGATATTTGTACCATTTCAATTAACCTCACCGTCTCACAATTCAACTTGCATGATCATTCTTATTGTGTACCTCACATGGATGTAACAGGTAGTGAAATGCCGCGGGAGCATTAGAAATACCAAAGGTTGTTCAAATACATTTTCAGTAGTTGATTTTGTCAGCTAATGGAAATTTATGCGGTCTTTTCGAAGAAATACGATTTAGTAAGTGAGACATGTATTTACATACGTTATGGCGTTAAACAACTATGATAACTTATGTAAACATTTTCTTATTTCCAATTATAAAATTCGAAGTGCCTTTTTGCTGTATTCTCAACCATAAGAAAATGTAAAATACCAGAAAAAAAGCATTTAAACAAAATTAAATGTACTTATACCACATTTTTTAGGTTATATTCTACTGAACATCATTTGTTTTAACTACAATAGACCGTCACTGTCAGTTCGGCCATATTGTTCTGGATCCTCATGTCATATTTAATTTAGTTTTCATTGTATTGTAGTGTTGATAAGTGTGCAATGCAAATAGGAAGAGATAGGCTATTTTTTTTTTCGATCTTCGGCTGTTTTAACTAAGCTAGGCGACTGTTTAATTGAGCGCTCTGTCCACCTGAATCACATAACTCCTCTGCTCTGTTCATTTTAATTAATATTTAATTCAAATCACAGGCAGTTTACTGACTGCTCCATGTGTATTTGTTGAGTTTTTATCATTTGAATAAAATATATATATTACATTGACATTGCTCTACAAAGTATCTTCGACAATCAACTGACTCACACCACATGTCAAAACACATTAACTCCAACTGATCAGAGGACTCAACACAATATGGCCGATCTTTCTAAGTCAGGTGTTCTGGAATGGTCTGCAGGGCATGTCCACCAACTGACAAGTTAAACTAATGACAGTCGCCTTGAGGGTCGACTTTAGATTTGTAACTTGGTTGTTTTGTATTGATTTAATGATCCTTACTATTATTAACAGTGGGGTGTCGAAGAAAGCACCAAGTTAAAGTTGAAGTAACTCAAACATGATCAAAATAACTATTAAGAACCACGTGTTGTACTAAGAACGCTTGTTTTTTATCAGGGCGACTGTCAGATGACGTACGTGGACTTGTCCTATAAGAAAAAGCCGTATTATTCACAAATTGGCAATCATATCAATCAGCTCACTCTTATTGCTCCTTCTTTAAAATTTAAGACCATTTTTATTTCCAAAGAGAATTGGAATATCCATTCGATTGGCAATAAAAGTACACGAATACATTTTTTCAATTATGTAACCATTCTAACCGTTCGAGAGGCTGTCGAGTAAATTAACCTTCTAAATTTAAAAGCCGTAATAGCTGATTATAAAATCACAATAGCGTTAGCAGATAATATATACATAATGGTCAATAATAATAAATTAAGTATTTCTTTTTGTTTCAGGCGATTGGGTCGAGATGCATTATTAGCTGATCTGTCATTGTAATTATTAATGTACAACGGATATATTTTATGCAGTGTGAAACGACTTGTTCTGGTAAGTTTGTGTTTATTAATTGAATGTTGCATAGCTGCAAAAATTGTTCGATATGACTGGAGGTATGTGAATGGAAAGTGTGTATTAACGTGCCTTTAGATCATATAGGATTTTTCATTTGATTTTAACAAATCGAATGAAACCGTACTTTGTATTCGTTTACACTGTTCGATTTTCAATTTGATTTGAATAGAACCGTATCTATTTCGGTTAGATTTTTCATCTGATTTTTATGATTAATCATGCGCATTGTGCATTATTTGCTATTGACTACATTCTCTTATAGGAAACGGGCAGAGCTACTCTACCTTGTTTTTGCCTCGATACATGCCCTCAGAATAGTGTCTTTCTTTTGAATCTTGCTATTTACTTTTGATAATATTTCTTCAAGTTTTTGAAGCTCATAGGATCTACCAACAAAAATTCACTAAAAACTGAATTCGAAATACCACGTTCCCTTCGACGTAATACCCATTTTCTACACCAAAACTTTCTATTTACTTGTTACTTTTTGTCATTTTGCAGTTGTAATAATAACAAAAGATTTAAAGTTACAAGTGCAGCAGTTTCTGTGTTTCTCAAAATCATTTTAATTATGTCCACACCTAAATCTGACCTAAAGCAAACAACTCAAAATTTGTGAAAACAAAATCATAACCTTACCTTTTCTATTTCTATTGACCTGGATGACAGTTGACGTTTTCCAAGTCGAATCGAAAATCAGATAAATGTAAACGATTATTTTTTTCACATGTCAAAATCTGACATTTTGGGGGTTTTAACCAATAGCAATAAATTATTCTAGCCAATCATTCGGTATTATACTGATAATTCTGCTTCCTCATCGATAAAACCTTGTTTACATCGAAACGTCAAAATTTTACTATGAATTTGTCATTATTGACAACTAAAAGTGCTTCGAAGTTTATTGAAAAATGAACACAAACCGATTGAGTGCCATCACCCAAGAGAATATTAAACATTCAGGTAATACAAAATTTTAAATTTATGAAAAAATAATCTTCCCAAATACAACTCGCTCTTCAAATTTTATCACATAATTTTTTATTTTCATCACTCAAACTTGTTTATTTGAGGCAAAAACATTCAAACAAACCGAATTTAGATAAAATCCCTCGTCCTAACGGACTCGTGATTTTATCAATCGGTTTGTTTTCATATTCTTGCCAAATAAACAAGTTTTCGTGAAAAAGAAAAAATTATCGATAAAATTTGAAGCACTCGTGGTATTACCTTTGATAATATTTGGAAAGGTCCAAATTCGACGCTGATGTAAAATCAAATGTTTTATCAAATCTAAAATCGAATGAAAAATTCTATGGTCTCAACTAAAGGCACCTTAATATTATTTGAGCAATATATCAGAAATAATAATTTGAAAATCTGAGAATTATATGAGAGTTTTTTACTAATTATATACCTACCTACTAATAATAATAATCATATTATAAAGAGAAAAGATTTGTAGTTTTGTTTGTAACGAATAAACTTGAACATTACTGGACAGATCTCAAAAATTCTTTTGCCGTTAATAAGCTATATTATTACTGAGTACGTGTATCACTAGAAAATAAGAGATCCTTAGAAATTTCTACTAAAACCAGCCCAATTTATATGAATATTTATATTATAAAATGAAGTCGCTTCCGTTGTCTGTTTGCTTAGATCTTTTACACTACTTAACGGATTCTAATAGACCGGTAGCCCATGACACATGAACGTGTAGGCTTTATTATTTTAAATAGAAACCGTTTTAACCATCGAGTTTAATGTGAAAAACAAGTAGTATAAGGCTTTTCCCAAAACCCACTGGACGACGCTATAGGAGACATTGAATATCTATCTTCACGAAACTAGAACAATTAATTAATGAATGCCACGTACTTGGATGCATTCTTTGGGTACTACTTTATCAGAAAATAAACGTGGCATGCACATATCCAAGCTAAGGGTTGGTAAGCGAGGGTTAAAAATTAGCACGGCTGCAATGGAGTATCTACCTATAAACGGCTAGACCGATTTTGATCAATTTTATTGTGCGAATTAAAGTACCTAAGTATAAACTGGATGGCTTAGATTCACAATTAGTCCCGGTAGGTGGCGTTGCAATCCTACAACTCCTAAAAGGATGGGCCGACTTTAATGACATTTTTTGTGTCTGTTTATGTGAGTAGCTGGATAGTTTAGATTCATAATCAGTTACAGTAGCTGACGCTGCAATCGGGGTTATACTGAAAAAATCCTAAACGGAAGAGCCGATTTGATGGCATTTTATAGCATAAATAATTTCAAAAAATGGACAAAAAATTTGCCCAAAAATTTAAAGAAATTCAGGAAAGTCTAGCTCAAGTTACAGTTTCCTTTTAAAATAACAGTTAGCTTCTATTAATTCCTTTATAAACCCATAGGTGGATAACTGTCGCCGTAAACACAAGGGGACTTCCGTTAAAGCCAGAGAATTATGGTTTTTAGCTCTGTGGTTAGATTGAGGTGTTAATTGCAAAAGAAAATGACTGCACACAATTTTAAATAGTTCATAAATCTTTTAAAAATGATTGATTGAAGATTGTGCATATATCTTGTATCTGAATTGTTCAAATATTTGTATAGTTTATATACAGGAACAATCTAAGTACCTACAGGTGTTACAACTTGTGTTCTGAAAAATATGCGTGGTGTTGAATATAATGCGAGTGATTAGAGGCACATGATAGTTTCCTTTTTCATATCGATTTCTCAAAATTTCATTGACTGCAGCATAATATTCAGTTATACAAATAACCCACTATCTTGAATTGTTATAGTCTAGAATCTTTTGTTCTATTTCCTGTCACGTCAATCAGCTAAACATAATAAAAATTCAAACTGGCAGTGTCGAGAGGACAATAACTATTATAATTATTATTAACATGAATGATATAATGAGTTACTTCATTTTATAAATTTATGCTGATCATTTAATAACTAGTAGGTCTTGACCGACTTGTTGTATATGATCAATACAAAACACTTCAAGGGTCAGTAATTTTATGATGATTAACCGTTATTAAAAGGGTTAGTATAATTGGTCAAAGTTGATTGGTTCTCACTTTTTTTCATCGATTGTATAATCGTTAATGAAGATTTTGATGTAAACCGTTTGTTGAATATACAGGACGTTTCGTAAATATAGGTAACGTAAATTGAGCTCGTTAAGAAAACTTAATACCTAATTACATTTCTTCTCTAACGTTTCAGAAATATAGACTGATAAACGGTGCAGATGAAATACACATTTTATAGCATTTTTCTCTACATTCAAATTTTGGAACCGTATTTTATAGAGTGACCAAAAACACCCTAATGTTTTACGTACACGGTATGCTGATTTCCACTTCAAATTAACTCGGGCTTTTCACACATCCCTGACTGGTCTGTTACTCATTCCTGTTAAGTGTCCAAATCACTCAAGCTTTTGGTTATATAATAATTTGAATATTGGTTCTACTTCCATTTGCTTCCTTCCATCCTCGTTTCTTATCCGATCTCTTCGTGTTATACCCTTCACTCTCCACAAATATTTAATTTCCATTGCTTGGATTCGATTTTTGGATTTCTGTAATTTTGGTTTTTGTAAGGGTTTCCTTTTTTCCTATGAATTTAAATATTTTAAAAATTATATATTACCTTTCCTACAAATTTCAACACGATTTGTATAGTGTTAGGGCTTTTTCAGGCGGTGCGATTTTCCGTTTGTGACATCTCGTATCGCATTCGCTTTCACACAAGACGATACAATTTTTGCTACAACGATTTGAATATAAAACATTGTGCGCAGTGTTGTCCAGGTGATCTTCGCAGTTAGTTGGATGTATTTGCAGCATGTATAATAGAAGACGAATAATTATTATTTTATGCATACTTCTTTCCATGCCTTTTCCTTTAAACGCTTATTTTTATAGTTTTCACATGTTTTGTCCCATTAAAACGGATAACTTTCCACCGATTCCATTGAATCAATTATTTCGTATTTTAATTTTAATTTCGAAGCCATTGCGAAGGCACAAACGATACGCTGTCGCACCATCTGAAAAAGCCCTTATTGTAACTCATAGCATTATTGTATTTACCAAAGAAGATATCTCAATAATTACTAATTTTTCTTACTTCTTACTGAAATTAAAATGGAAATGGTTCATATTATAATCATTCAGAAAGTGGAAATTTGCATGAATATTCAATGCAACAGAGTATATTTAGCCTTACATGCTGGCCGCTATCTTCCCGAGAATACCGATGGAACTGTACCGTATTTTACGTACTCTCTATATATTATTTTTTAAATAAACTTCAACTACTACTAATCGGCAATGTCTGAATATCGATGTATGGCTTAAACGTTAGGGGCCATGATGGATGGGTGACGTCATCTCAAATCCACTAAGCCGTATCGAAGGGGATATGTTGTCAATTAGGTGTAACTCTGTTCCCCTCTTCATCACTTGCACGTTCCTCCCACGCGCGACATTGCACCACTACGGCCGGCTTCCATTTTGATTGCAATTTTAACCCTCTAATATTCGATTTCATCCCCTAAGGTTATGGAACAAGGTATTATCGGAGAAATTACCTCCTATTTGGGAACAACTGAAGGTTTAATCGGAGTCTAATTGAAAATTAAATTGGATTTCTTTTTCTCAGGTAGATGTTGATACCCTTCTTATTTTTTTTTAATTTGAAGGGAAGGAATTAACAGTAGTTTTTTAAGTGTAAGGGTTAGAGAGACAGTTGTTTTGTTTTATCTTAGGAAGGGTGAAAATTATACACATATTTTAACAAATGCAATTACCTTTGAATAAAAGTGTTATAAACAGTAGGTACATTTATGTTATACTTAACACACCTTTATTAACAAGTACTGTAAATCAGGAGCTTCATTAGGGTGTGAAAGTTTTTATTTTTTGTTTTACAAACCTTCTGATTGCCTTTTTAAATAAAATCGTTATTTCGGATAATTTTCAATATTACCATTATTTTTCAACACTTGTTAACATATAAGAAGGGTTTCTTGGTAAGCGTCATCGATTGTTAATGTCCTTCTAACACATTACGTTGGAAGAAATGGAAAAAAGTCAGGTCTGTGATTAATCCTAATCAAAATATCACAATAATGAACCATTTAAATGTATTACTAATCTTTGACTTGAAAATTTGATTAGTTGATGTTTAGAATACGCGCAAGTGCGACCTAGATACACGGAAAAAACATCAGCATTTTTAAACTTCTCAAGTATTTAGAAAAAGAAGCTGATGGTAATTATTAATTTCATAGCCTTTTCGAATTTGGCTTTATAAGATTCTCCTTCAGTCATACAAATATATATTTTAAATATTCAAATGTCAGTATACTCCCCAAAAATTTGACAAATTTACTTTTTGACTAGTTCGGAAAAGTGACTCTTTCCACACTATGTGAAAAGAATGCGGAAAAGTAGACTTTTCCGCACGCTAGTAGAAAATAGTAGTTTGTACAACTAGTGCGCAAAGCGTCACTTTTCCTACAATCGCAGTAGTATACGGCATGAGCCGTAAGGCGAGTGCCGCAAATCTAGCGAATGGAAAAGTGATTTTCGTACAAGCTTTACACAATATTTTTTCTACAACCACATTTATTAATGAAAGAAATGCAGTAATTTATATAGTTATTTTATTTAAACTTTGAACAGAAAGAACTCACAATATGAAAATAAATAGAAAAATCAGTTGAATGTATAATTAATTGTGAAATTTGAACAATTTTGTATTATTATTTTTTTGATCTTGGTTCATAATTCCAAAAATAATGCCCAATAGGTTAATGTTTTTATAATTAATAAATTAAAATGAATAGTTTACATGCTCTTAGTTTAAATTTCAAAATTGTACACCAATAATAAATTCACTATTAGGTTGAATTATCAAAAAAAGTTGACTGGTCATAGGTAGCTTTGACATTTCGGTGCGGAAAAGTGCCATAGCGTGTACTCGCATTACTTTTCCAACGGTTATCAAAATAATGAAGAATAGGCCGAGGAATAGGCCTGCTTTGCGTATAAAAATTTGTGTGGAAAAGCGTGTTTTGCATAGTGGTTGTAGGAAAAAGTATTTACAATAAAGTTTCATCTTCAAATTTATTAAATGTTTGTGTTATGACAAATAATAAATATCCACACCTATGATCAGTTTATTTGCTAACTCAATTTTATCGATCGGTAGTGTAAAGTAAAATAGATTTCGTAAAATCATAGTACCTACACACGTCTATAAAATTACATTTTATATAATTACCTACTAGGTTAGGTATCTAAGTCGATAAAGCTATCAACAGTATTTATTTATAGTGCTCATATGATTTTATGTTGAGCAATGAATTTTATCAAATAATGTTTCCAATTTTATTTGTAATTTTGCAATCTAAAGGTCAAGCTTCCATGCTAGATATTTACATTCAACTGACAACAACTTGTGTTGTCTCATAATTTCGTATTTTTTAAAATGCATTGAACGACAATAAAACAACAGTCGTGTAAAACTATTACTGCATGATCGATGTTCTAGACAAACTTAGGGAACCTATCATTTTTACAACCAATAAATATTCATATTTACGTGTATTCTTCACTTCATCAGTACTGGGACTCTGTATGTGCACTATAGAAATTCAACCGGTTGCTTTCCACAGTAGATCACTATTATTCCAGTCGAGAGCATTCGAAAGTCTCATATTTTATACAGTCGACAACTCTTCTTTTATTCCTGACTTGTTACTATTCTTTTAAGAGATATTGGAGTTTTTATGAAAAAATGGTCGACAAAAGAGTGCGAATAGAGTTGATAGTAGAATTCTATTGGGTGCAGAGTCCCACTCCAGGTCTTTTTAATGAAATGGCCCAATTAAGTGTAAACGAATATAAACAGGCAATATGTTCTTTCCGATAATGGCTAATACTAAAATTGATACTTGTCAACCTAGAATCATGTCAGTGTCTTGTTTAACTATATTTCTGTTCAGGTATCTATATATTGGAGGTTACTTAAACGATTTCTATCAAAAATTGTCATAGATAGAGAACAAAAGTTATGGCTAATTTATGGAAAATGTTTTGACGCACATGTCACTTCGGTTATATCGAAAAGGAACAACAACGTTGTTATTTAAAATGTAACATACTGTATATCATCAACTTTTCGGATTCTACATTAATTTCTATATACTATATATAAAATTTATTCTTATCGAGATATTATTAATTTAAAAAAAAAAAAAAACTGACAGGTGCAAACCTCCATATTTAAAATTCTGAGCGAACATGTCGAATACCAAATGAAACACATCTTGTCGGGACTGGTCGGGACAATAGGACGATCAAGGTAATTGGTGACATGTCGAAAATTTTTATTCTTTTAATTAATTCTAATCCCTAAAATGAGGACAGCTTTTGTTCACTTCTCTATAACCAATCTTAAGCGTTTTTGAAATCTTATTTAAAAACATTAATTATTTCAGCATTATTATTGCATAGGCCTAAGTGTTATTTATTATTTTATCACTGCAGGCTGTCTATTTACCTCTCTAAAAGTATTAATTGTAATTTTTTGAAGTCAATGGCAGCGTACAGTGATGGAAATGGCTCGTTTGAAATTAAATAATCATCATTATCTAAATTTACCTTTAATACATGGTGAGACAGTGTTGTTATTAAAACATGTGTTTTATTTGCCACAAGATTGACCCCGAACCAGTCGTCACACATTGAAGAGAATATTCAACAATTTAACACAATTCAGTATTCATGCAAAAGTTATGAAAGTGAAAAATTGATATCTCGATAAGTATAAATTTCAGATATAGGTATTCTATACAAAGTGACATTAAAGATTAATGTAAAATCCCAAAACTGGATAATATACAGGGTGTTACATTTAAAATAGCAAAATTATCGTTCACTTTCGGTGTGATGTCTTTTGGCATTACATAAAAAGAAAATCAGGAATTAAATTCATTGAAATTATTCATTATTAAAATTCAGTGTAATTTTTTCTATTTTGAAAACAATGCATTTATAATAGTCGTCGAATAGTAAATAGACACGTAAGGTCATGATTAAAAGCTAGCTAAGAATGAATGTGCCAGTGGGAGACCAGAGAACTGTCACGTAAAAAGGATAGTTGACCTAGGGCAGTACGTATATATGCTTATGAAGTAGATGAGTGACGACACATAAATTTCAATGTAGTTCATTGTCAAGCATCTATATTATATCCCAATTATTTTATCTAATGAACATCAGTACACCCCTGGTCAGAAATAGTGTAATTAGTTGGCTTACATAATCAACATCATCCCACTGAATCCTGTAGTTTTCATGCAACTATTTGAGCCGCCCCCAAAGGACCCGGACATCCACTAGTTTATGTAGAATCCAAAACAATATACAACACATCGGTATAACAGGAAAACACATATATGTCAAAAAAAATTTCATAAATTCGGCATAACTAGTTCTCCATCCACGCCAATTTTTTAGAGTAGTCATGTGAGTAGTCTTCAATATATAGATAGTGTCGGAAATACCACCTTTTCTTCATATCCTTTTATTAAGATAATTTTACTTTTAGATACTTTGTGTTAGAAATTTTAGACAAAGAGGTTGGTTTTCCCACATTTCTTTTATTACTTTGATTTTAATATGTATATGTAAATGATCGTAGTCGGTATTAGTATTCAAAAATGACAGTAGTTGTGAGAATATTAATTGTCAAAAAAAGTAAGAATTTGTTATATAGCTCTGATATATTTTTGATTAAAAAGTCAAGAAAAGTGCTGTAGGTTTATTATTTGAACCGTCTAGGCCGGGAATAACGGGTAGTTTGTCCATCGGCGAGACAGATAGTACAAGCTCGTCGTGAATCATTATTTCTTTGTTTTTGGAAATTCATTGTCAGTATTGGTAATTTTCCAATACTAAACTGAAAGAAAATGAGTTATGTCCATTGTGAAAATAATTATATTGAAATTTACAGCTGGGATTATCAACAGATGTTTTTAATACTTTGTTATAACGCATACACTTTTTACATTCTCTGAATCTGAGATAAAACAAATGCTAAAAAATACTAAGCATGACTGTAATCTCTTAACGTTATCTACAATCTAGTCATTAATTCGTTGACATGTTAGCATACAGCAAATTTTGCAAGCGTGATGTTGACAATACTCATTCATCGTTTTCTTTTTGGCCCCCCTTACAGCACTCATAGCTACAGGAACGGACTAAAGAAAATCATCATTAAAATAATATTCGACAAATTCTAGCTATACTCACTGAATATTTCCTTTTAAAAATATATTGGGGTGATATTCACTGAGACCTGGAATATCTTTTGTGTCCCTTTCTACTACTTCAGACCTATTTTCCGGAGGAATTATAGAAAATCGGTGGAGTTTAACTTAGGTGTCCCTCTTGGATCTAGGTGTTGCGCCCTAGCTTAATTGCTATGCCCTATTTTGAACTTCTTAACCAATGGGAACATCTGTTTAAACTCATATTGCAGTTTTACTCTGGCTTAGGCTTTCATTTGGTCCTCCAGAGGTATATTTGATTGTCTTTGGTCTAATGTCCCAATGGTCTAATGGTCAGATCTTTTCCTCTTTTTCGCCCCCCTCTCTGATAGTTAATCTGCTATCACATTTCCTTATTTTCCAGTGTTTCCTGGAATTCACAGTAAGGTGACAATGATGCTCTGGACTAGCTCTTTCAGTTTCCCTATATATTTTATCAAAATTGATCTGGGCACTGTAAATTTCCGCTTGGGTTTAATTTCTCAATTTCACAATACACTTCATTTCGATCAAAATACCCTATTTCGGTTAAACCACTGGTTTATCAATGAAAACATTTTTTTTGCAGTAGTACATTCATTGACAGCCCTTAATTGTACTCATTTTTGTAAACTCATGGATGACAATGACGCTGGATTCAACAAATATTCAAAATATAACATATTACAATATTTATTGGCTCTTTTGCAATTCACTTCCATGTATCGTTTTTCAATAATACATTTCATCAACGTTTTATCATGTTTATATGTAGGGTTCTGATATAAATGGTACGGATCTGATAGCACTCCACTGGATGTCGATGAAGCGCCATGCATATATTACACCATACCCCGAAGAGTACTAATCCTTGGTAAATTGTGTTTCAGTATTCGCAGGGAGATTGATTGTCTGAAAGGATGCGTAGACACGAGGTGGTGGTAGCTATTTAGTTATAGGAACTAATATTTTATAACGGGTAAAGTTCCTGATTATTGATAGGTTGATATTATACACAATATAATTATTTTCATAACAGCGTTTTAATAAATGCCATATACTTGTCACGTTGTTGTGAGATTTATCAAAACCGATTTATATAGGTAGATATAAGATGCTCTTTTCCTAATGCACGTTTGGCAAAACTGATTGAAATAAAAGTCTGATAATTTGTAGTAAGGGTTTTTCGACAATGGTCTGACGAATGAAATTATACGCTCCACTCTCGGTGGCTTTGTCTCATTACCCAAATTGAACGTAAATAATTTTTTTAATAGGTGAAAAAATAGAAGTATTATATATATATATATAACTTTTTGGAAGAGGTGAAATACCTAGGTATTACCCTCGACAGGAAACTAACGTGGAACTCTCATCTACACAGCAGAGCAAGAAGAGCATATGTGGCTTATGAGCAGTGTCGGAGGACAGTGGGACGCACATGGGGTCTGTCACTCCGTGTGGTTACCTGGATCTACACTGCAATAATAGGACCCATGTTAACGTATGGTGCAATTGCATGGGGACCGAAGGTTCTACAAGCAACGGCCATCCAAAAATTATATCAAATACAGCGAATGGCTTGTTTAAACATCACAGGAGCCATGAGAACAACACCAACCGCAGCAATGGAACTAATTACTGGTCTGACCCCTCTGGACCTGTACGTCAAGGAGGTTGCGTTAATGGCCATGGTGCTATTGCGCACGGCTGGTGTAAACCCCGAAGTAGGAGTGGGCCAATTGAGGTTAAGCCTATGACAGGAAGCGCTTACTGCGCTACCTCTGCTGCAGGCAGCCAATGATGCAATTGAACCCAGGTTTTTGTTTAAAAAACCCTACAAAATGCAAATAAAACAGAACACAGAGCCAGATATACGCATATATACAGATGGTTCAAAAATGAAAGAAGGCTCAGGATGTGGAGTTTACTCGAGAGCACTAAGCCTAAAGATTAAGTGGGGAATGGGAAACAATACCAGCGTGGTTCAAACAGAACTGGCTGGTATCTCAATTGCCACAAAAGAACTAACCAGGAGAGGAATTTCTGGCAAAAACATAACAATCTGCACTAATAGTAGACAATCCCTATTAGCCTTGAACAGACAACTTGTTATATCGAGGCTAGTACTAGAGTGCCACCAAGATTTTGCTGACGCCTCGGCAGATAACAATATTATCCTGAGGTGGGTTAAAGGGCACGACAGGAGTAAAGGAAATGGCATTGCCGATTCTTTAGCCAGGGAAGCCGC
>CAJUYH010001670.1:0-46794 GCA_910591685.1 Galerucella tenella
AAAATCATCAGGATCGTATTCAGCCAAATTCGAAAAGGCTATGAAATTAATAATTATATACCATCTTTTTCTAACTGAAAATACTTGAGAACTTTCAAAATGCTGATGTTTTTCCGTGTATTTAGGTATATTTTTTTATTATTTAAATAAATATAACAATAAGATTAATATTCACTTTTCATAAATAATAATTGACCGTAAACACAGTGCCGTTCCTGGCGGGTATGCAGCGAATGCCCCGCACGCAGGCGCCCAATTTAAGGGGCGCCAAATTCAACTATTCGCTACTCTTGCAAAAACGCAAAGGTACTTTTAAAAAAATTAAAACGTTTAAATTTATTTGTTCCATCATTATTTGGTACGATGTATTGTCAAAGGTCAATATAGTGATTAAAATGAAACAGAATCCAAATACAGTTGTTAATGAATGCCATAGAGAAATAAAAAGTCTCATCAACTACTTCACTGAAAAAAGGTCAGATGAAAATTTTGATGTTTTTGTGAATGAGGCTAAAGCCGAAGATGGAAAAAATGATGTAGAGCAAACATTTCTTTCAATTAGGGAACGAAAGAGAAAGCGTCAATTTCCATATGAAAGTACAGACGATCCAGTTCTAGATCCAAAGCGAAAATTTAAGATCAGTTTTTATTTTCAAATTTTGGATACAACAGTTCAATCCCTACAAAGTCGTTTCGAGAGATTGAAGCAGTGCAATGATTTATTTGGATTTTTGAGTGATTTTCAAAACCTAAATTCTGATGAGATTAAACGATCGTGCCTAGATTTGGATTTAGCTTTGCAAATTCACCATGAAGGAAATGTTTGCAAGGATATTGATGGTCTTGATTTTTACAATGAAATTTCAACATATAAAATCCTTAACCCTGTCAAAGACTCTCGCAATACCTAAGACTCACCCATAGATATTCTGAATTATATAACCAAGAAACCAAACCTGTCTATAGCATTAAGGATATTTTTGACGCTGCCGATTTCTGTTGCGTCTAGCGAAAGGAGTTTTTCAAAGCTAAAACTTGTAAAATCTTATTTGACAACTTCGATGTGCCAGGAAAGGCTTTCAGATTTAGCTGTTATTTCAATCGAAAATAAAATATGTGAAGCCATCGATCACAATGAAATGATCAATGAGCTTGCATCTGCACAAGCAAGACTTGTTATGTTCTAAAACTACCTTGTTATTTGATAATTAGGTACTTAGACAGATTAGCACAGATCTTGCACATTTTCAAGTTAACGAATTTGTTTGAGTTGAGCACCGTTTGAGAGTTTTAAATCAATTCACTCAGTTGAGTGAATTGAGTTATATTAGATTTTTTGTTAATTTCCGAATGGACGTCTTTTATTTATGACCTATATTGTACGTTAATAGTCTATTTTATTTGATGTCGAAAATAAATTTTTTGTCATATTTTTTCGTTGTTTTATTTTATTGCGCCCATTTTCATAATCAAACACTTACACTAAAGTGACTTTAGTCTATAAGGAAACTATTCAGTTTAAACCTCAAACTAAAAATGATTATGAAAATTGGCCTTATCATCAAAATTTAAGCATAGTATATAGGGGCGCACAAAATTATTCTTGCAGGCAGGCGTTCGCCACCAGGAACGGCACTGCGTAAACAACAAAGAACAGACCTGGCGAGAACTGTCAGTGGGACATTAGAAAAAGACGTAAGACACATTGCCGCTACGAAAGATGCATCCTGCATCTTATTTTGAATGATTATTGTGATATTTTGATTAGGATTAATCACAAACCTGCCTTTTTTCTATTTCTTCCAACGTAATGTGCAGGAGGGACATTAGCTTATTATATGAACTCTACCTTTGTATGTGCAGTATTAAACGTAACTTTTAATGCAACGTGTAAAGGCGCGTTCACACTATGCCGCTGTTTGCCAATTGGCAAATTCAATTTGATCCGACCGTTAGATAAAATATTGTATATTTAATGTTGCGTATGTATATTCTATCGCACTTTTATGTCAACAAAAATTACATGGGATTACTAATATTAATTAGAAATATTATATTACGTATCTTGCAATATCTTTTCACTTTCTCGATCTCCCTTACCAACTAAAATTCCGAACCACAATTACACGTATCTTTAAAAAGAAAACTAATTGAAATATTTGTTAGATTTTATCGTTGCCACATACTATTTTTTCTACGAACTCTATGTCATTAAGCGATAAATTTATTATCAAAAAATTCAAGATTTTCACCGAAACGATTTCTCCTTTAATTATTTATATGGCCGATTGTTCTTTGGAACTATTAATCTACGTAGATATATAAACAACGATCCCATTTCCAATACTAGTGGGATTGTCGTTAATCATAGTACTCAAAATTTTATTTATAATTTTCAAAACCTCCACGATTTTTCCGGCACGTTTACCTCAAACAAAAATAAAACATACATTTATATGCAACAAAAGACGAAAAATTATGAGAGAAAATACATTTTTCTAATTTTGACATATAAAGTGACACTTTTTAAAACTGATTGACATTATGAAACGTCTTACTTTTTGTAACTAGTTGCATAAAGTAAAATTTTATGTAATTGGTGACGAAAAATGTATTTCAAAATTAGTGACAAAAAGAATTATTTCATTTATTAAACTGTTATAATACAAGTTAAAAACATAAATTATAAATTAATTAATTATTATAAATATTGATAACAAAATAAATTGTTGCAATTATTCAAATTAATTCCCGACGACATATTTTTTTCATTGCTCGAACTTGCTGTTATTTGGGAAGCGGCGCATTAGATGCATTAGATGTTTCACCAAATATTTCTTGCGCTATAAGTTTTTTATTATTCATGGAATTTTAAACAAATCCCTCCGCAACAGAAGTAGATTTCCAACCTCCATTTATAATTTTAAAATATCAGCGCCACTGTCTGCTAGGAAAGTGGCAGAGCTTCTTCTGAAGCAGTGGCCAGTATATAGAACAGGATTTGAAAGACCAAGAAACTGTGCAATAACTTTTGGCAGACTGCTAAATGTGTTAATTCCCACAGGATTTCTGGTACATTTTCCATTCGCATATTTTACAAAAAATCTGTTGTGTTTAAGAACCTGGCAGTGTACCCGTCCGCTTGCCTTTTAATATATGCTACCAAATTTGTATATTTTTTAATATCAATATTCCTTTTCAGATTTAGTTCAGACCTTAACATTGAGTAAAGTGTCCATAATGTGGAAACTTTTAGATCTTTCTTACCCTCAAGAATGCAAGTAAAACTTTCTCATTAACATGTTTAATTTTCTTCTCATCACACCACGTAACAAATTTTTCGTATGCCAAATCATGAACTGCCTTTGACTTTTTGGGAATTACTGATAATAGAGCATTACCTGCTGCAACTTCAATATCGCTTGGTAGCTCTTCAGAACTTGAATCACTCATTTTTTTAAAATAAAACTAAAAATATATCAATTTCGCTAAAAACCTTCAGTCTAGACTTTCTTACAAAATGTCAAACTGACAACTAACATGAAGTAACAGCAACAAACTAAATTTATGTTTTCCAAATTTTTATCAATTATATTAAATTTTATTTTTTTATTACTTTCTTCAAAATTAGAAAAAATCTTGTATGCAATACGTTACGAAATGAAATTTTGTGTAACTTGTGAGTTACACGCGTTACACAAAATTAGGCATTTCGTAACTGATGGCATAAATAGCTATTTTCTACGACCACTATCGAAAGTCGTCTTTTGTGCCTTGAAAAGCAACTGCAAAGTTGATGTTTTCCGCGAGCTGTCATAATTTGACATTATTGGCGCTTTTAAGCAGAAAGTAACTTTGGGGCACGCCTAATTTTATTTATAGATAAAAGACACACAGTAGTTATTTTTATATAAACTGTAGAATAAAATATTTTACCTACGACCCCTCCTGTAATCAGTCAATAACACACAGTCGGTATCAATGTAATGACGTCTATTACGCACTGTAAATAAAACGCACAGCTGTAAAGTAAATCGCACGGCTTCCCTAGCAACATCTTAGCAACTGTCAATAGACGTCTCCATTTTATTCAAAATTTACTATTTGAAAACATTCGATATGGCCACGTTTAACTATGAAAAGCACAAAGGGCTATGTATATGTATTGATTATAATTGAAAAATGGACGTTCGATTATCAACAATATATTAATAATGATTAAACGTTAGTTCTTTAATGTGCTTCTTTCATTGGTAATAGAGTAATAGAGATGGAGTTTACCAAGCACCTCTAATTATGTAACTGTAGGTAAAGTATAGTACGTAACTCGTGTTGTAGAGCATTTTACGCACTCACGGAATTACGCACTCGCCGCTATGCTGCATCGTGCGTAACTTTTCCATTCGTGCGTAAAATGCTCCTTACCACACACGTAACGTAATATACTATTAGTTAATTTTCTAATATGTTACAGCATCCAACTGTATTCCCAGTAATAATTTAATGAGAACTAGGGAAATCTGAAAAATATCTGACAATAATGTAATAAGTGTTGCCTACGTACATAGGTACACGAAACTGCAATCTGGAAACTGCCAAGTAAACAAAACAATGGCAATAAATTTTATTTTGATGTGTATTTCTAGCAGAAAGTTCCTTGGTAGTCTCGACAGATTTCCAAAGTACTACTTTCTGCTCTTGATACACAAATTGCTATTTTCGACTACCTTATCGGAAAACCAACCATTTGAACAATAAAAATAGGGCTGAAAGTACTGTTTAGCAGCCCAAAGAGAAGATTTTCACAATCTGTCACTTTATGACTTTGACGTTTCACGTGAATGTCAAAATGTCTCCTATTAGGCATTCCAATGACCTGTCAAAACAAATTCAATATGGCGGCTGGGGGCAAATAGTTTGTTGGTGTTATATTATTGTGCTGTTGAAAAGTTTATTTAAATTTTGTGGGATTGTTGTTTTTGTGCCTTTTTATATTATTTAGGACTTATAGTGGTATTATTACATTTTTATACGAAAAAATGCCAACTACGTGCCTTGTGGTTGGTTGTGGAAGTCGTTCCAACAGGGATGCTGTAAAAAAAATTTCAGTGCCAGCGGTTTTAAGCCACAGATTTGTTAGCTTCATTTGATATCTGTAAACAAATCTTTCACTTCACATCTAGGAAACAAACAAATTGGATTTTCAGCTTACCTCTTGCCAATATCTGGATTTTGCAACAATAATGTCTTTAAATAATCACTCTGCATCTTAAAAAGTCTATCAACAATCACAAATTCACACAACTTTGGAGATAATGCCGTTTAAACAATTTATTCACCACGTACTAAATGCTTTCTTATGACTGTTGTTTGCCCGCAGACGCCATATTGGGTCACGTGATTTGGAATGCCTAATTAGGTAATCCAGATCACGTGACCTAATATGGCCGTGCAGGGCAAACAATTTAAACAGATAGGTTAGTTTTGTATTGTCTATTCAGTCATAAACAGTGCTCAAGACTTTTTAGTCGAATTTATTAGTATATTTTGCTTCAATTTAGTATATTGTTCATTTGATTAGTATTTTTTATTTAGAATATATCACTTTTCTTAGTTTTTAAAATATTGTTATTGAACAAAACTGAACAAAATGCCTGCTACATACAGCCTGATATTTGATTTTTAATTCTGCTAAATCATCTCTATTGATTGCTGCTAAACACATTTATCTACGCTTCTTACTTAATTCATTCTTGTGCACCAAAAATGTGTTCTTTAAAACAGCTAGGACCTTAAAAAAGCTTACTTGGTCTCGGTTTGAACGGCTCCCACAACCGACTACAATATACAAGTTGTTGGCATTTTGAAGTAGGTGTTTCACTCCTGAAATCCTTGAGCATAAAAGTTAAATATTGCAGGTGATATCTTCCAATTCAAGCAAGCGAAATTTTAATGCCAGCAATTTCAAGTTTCACTTTCATTATAATATTGTATATGTTTTAGTCAGTGTGTACTTACCCGTAAATATTAAATAATGATTCTTGATAGTCTAAAAACCACTAACAAAAAAATAATGTTCTTATATAGGTACACAACCAAAAGTTGGTCCTAAATTGATATTCCCAGCTCAAAACTTTAATAAAACTGAATTTTTTATTGAATATTATTGGTATAGAGACACCAAAGCAAAATAAAAGCACCTTTCTCCAAAATACACGGTCTCCAATGTATTAAATCACATTTGTTTGCCCTGTGTCGCCATATTGAATTTTATTTGACAGGTCACTGGATTGCCTAATTTTTTGGTTCATTCGGTAGTCGAAAAACAGTTGTATGTCACACATGCAAGAAATGCTTTAGCAGTCCTTAACTATCAGCTGCCCTTGTTGATACAAATATACTACATTGCATTATATAAATATATAAATATTTTGTCACAATATCCTTGTTTTTAGTTAATGAAAACGTCATCAATATAATTAATACCCCCTGCAAGTTATGTTAAGTAGTACTACAGTTTGCAGACTATGTTGACGTTATCAAATTGACTATAAATAATGGAATAAACGCAATAAAAAATTATATACAATCAGAGAAAGTGCTGAAGTTATAATAATAATTGCTATTATTAGAATTGGTGAGAAAAACAAAGGTATTCACTTTTAAGAGCTTGACGTTTTTTAATCTGATCATGACATTCAAAATTAACACAATATCGAATTACGGTTTTGTTTTCTAAAGGAGTTGTGAAAGATAAGAACACTCATTACATACGTACATACTCGTATATAGAAATTATTAAGCCTCGGTTAGAACAATTCTTAGGACCAGCACACACCTTACAATCGCGCACAAGTCTTCACGCCTGAACATGTCAAGAAATCGAATTTTGACTCTTCACCAGTGTCAGGGCTTTAGCAGATTGTCCGGAACGTGTGCGCTGGGATTTATATCATCGCCCTCTTCTCCGAATGGTAAGGTAGAGTTAGTTTAAAACTTCATGGGTGCTACGTCACATGCAAATGACCAAAATCGGTACAACGCGCAAAACCGCATGCATAGCAGTAAAGTTAAAAACATCGTCATTTGAAGTCAAAGTCAAAGAATACACCAGCTTAACAAGAAGCGAAGCTTCCGATCCTTTTTTTGTATGCGCATGTCTGTCATTTTTATAATAAGAGACTTGTCATACTTCACTTTGTCGACCAATGTTAACACCGATATTTGAAAACTTTATAATTCTCCCAGTGTATTTACTAAGTTATCTATTAAAGTGGGTCTCTCAAGGTCATACATTTTTGTAATCAAAACATCAAAGAGATTGCGTCGGGCTTCGCTTCTTGTTAAGCTGGTGTATTCTTTGGTTAAGTTGTTGAGTTAACTTTACTGCTATACATGCGTTGTACCGATTTTGGTCATTTGCACATCTGTTATCTAACACCCATGAGGTTTTAAACTAACTCTATAAAGTCGCCTAAATTTTCATTATCTATAAGATGGCGTATAGGTATGCAAAATGCGTCAACTTTTGAGCACAATCATTAATGTATAACCGATAAAGCATGTGAAAACTAAAACATTTTCTATTCGCTTTAAGGGGCATCTACCAAATTCGACCTTGCACAATTATGCTTTGTATATTTTTTTGTTTCCCTACGTCCTCACGTTTAAATTCACATAACGAAAATTTTATTAGAAATATGAAAGCTCCGCAACATGTAGGTAGCCAAGCGGTCCAAGCGGATTTTGGTTCACGTACTACTCTATAAGCTTCGTCAGTAGGTCAGTACTGAACTGGGAGACCGCCGAGACCGGCGAGCGTTGTATCAACAATGGAACGGCACGCGACTACCGAAGCAGAGAGGAGACAATGTCAGTCATAGAAGGATAGAAAAGCGAGAGATGGATTTTTATCCGATATTTTAGTGGTAGCAACCGAATTTCAATAAGGAATTGTACGGTCATAAGTAATTTGAGGATACTGAGATTTTTATATAGTATTCATAAAGCTTCAAATGAGACTTCTTATCAATTAGTTTTTCCATTTAATCCATATTTAATTCTTTACAAGGGCTCAAACTTTGCTTAATATGTGTAATTACCTCATGATTCGTATTTTTTTCAACAAAATTTGGTTAGCATTTCAAAGTTTTTATTCGATGAGAACTCTAAGTTCAACATTAATCTACATGATATATGTTTTTCTTAATTTTCAATACATCCATTACCTCAACATTCTTTGCCAAAAATACTTCGATATTTTGTCAAATCGCTGCCGATAGATTCCCCTTAATAAATTTAAAATTATATCCAACAACTTTGTCAGAAATTTTGACCTTGGTAAACTATCATTTCTAAGCTTCCAATTATTTTAAAAGCTATTGCCAACTGCTCAATTGTGTAAACGTTTTATTTTTTTCAACAAAATCTCTTCAGTATTTTCTTTCGTTTTGAATGAGAAATATTGAAACGTTTTATATGGTTTTTGTCGCAATAAATAATTATTTCACAACGTTTTAGCGGTCATCAAATTTTAAAATAATAAATAACTGGTCCTCACTTGTAATACGACACGTGCAAGCTCCCTTATTAATTTCGGGTTCATTTGTAAACGTGAGTAAACTGTTGCTTGTACGAGGTCATCCATGACATATTAGAAGCAAGCAGAAATAGAAATATTGCAAATTTAGCAGAACGTGAGGTTGCTAAGAATCCGACAAGTAGAACAACTAAACGTAGTTTTGCAACTTGGACTCGGTCTACTTTATTTTTATTCGTCATTTTTTTTATAAAGATGGACTTTATCGGTCAAATAGTTATTAACTTTATAGAATCTATGCGATAATTTTTCTAACATTTTTAATGATTCAAAAGAATAATTATAAATTACATGACGGAATTTGCAGTTGAAATTTTAAATCCCTGCTCTTAGAAATTAATAGAATATGGGAAAAAATCAGGAGCATATCATATCTATAAAGGTTTGAATACTGGGTTACGCTAAAGTGAAGAGTAAATATTTTTGAAAAATCGAACTTTTCAACCTGGGATTTTCTGAAATTTTCATAATAATTTTCGGAATTAGTGGATTTCCATATATTTGAAAGTATCGAGAAAGAGTTGAGGTCGATTTTGAAAATTGAAAAATTCAAATACACACTCCAATTAAAAAAAATCATAGAGTCTATAATAATGAGAATTTTGAGCTGAAATTTGAAATTCATTCTCTTAGATACTAATAGAATATGGAAAAAAATCAGGAGCATCTTATCTATAAAATTTTGAATACAGGGTTACGCGAAAGTGAAGAGTAAATATTTACGAAAAATCGAACTTTTCAACGTTGAATTTTCTGGAATGTACATAATCATTTTCGGAATTGTAGATTTCTATATATAAAAGTATCGAGAAAGACTTGATATAGATTTTGAAAATTGGAAAATTCAAATACACACTCTAAGTAAAAAAAATCATAGAGTCCACAATAATAGGAATTTTGAGCTGAAATTTGAAATTCATGCTCTTAGATAGTAATAGTATATGGAAAAAAATCAGGAGCATCATAACTATAAAATTTTAATACAGGGTTACCCGAAAGTGAAGAGTAAAAAATATTTTTGAAAAATCGAACTGAATGTACATAATTATTTTTGGAATTGTATATTTTCATATTATATAAAAGTATCTGGAAAGACATCGATTTTAAAAATTGGAAAATTCATATACACGCTCTAAGTAAAAAAAATAATAATAATAAGAATTTTAAGCTGAAATTTGAAATTCATGCTCTTAGAAGTAATAGAATATGGGAAAAAATCAGAAGCATCTTATCTATAAAATTCTGTATCCAGGGTTACTCGAAAGTGAAGTGTAAATTTTTTCTGAAAAATTTAAATTTTTATAAAGAAAGAAAGAAATTTTAAAATTAATAATTTATTACACTTGAAATATTGGTACTTTTTTAAATTAGCTCAATATGGATTTATCAAAAATCTAAACTAACTAATTATTAGACGTATGTATTTGTATATTAAACAAAACCTGCTACGCCCATGAATTTTATCATTAAATACCTAAAAATTGCCTAAAAACGGCAATAATTAGACAAAATCGGTAAATAATGTGGATTGTTTTAATTCGGTAAATAATGTGGATTGTTTTCTATTCTGTCAGTTGTTGATGTGTTGACAGTTTATACTGAAAAAGTAAAATCTTTGTCAAAAACTCTTTCCTTGTCGACATAACAATGAAATATTTAACTGAGACTCACCGAATTGAGATTTTAATGATGATCGGGTACGGGGATAACTGCAGAAGTCAAGTTGAAGTGGCAAACTTATTAAATTTAATCACAGGTATCCCGAATTGCCTAATATTTCACAAAGTACTGTGTCTAAAACTCATGCACAATTCAGAGAACTTGGACATGTCAAACCATTGAAAAGAAAACCACACTTCGTTGAAGATGATGTGAAAGTGGATATTTTGTTAAGTGTCGAAGAGAATCCAACTTCAAGTACACGTCAAATTGCCCGTGAAAATAATGTTAGTCATACAACTGTTCTAAGATGTCTTCATAAAGAAAAACTTCATTCTTACAAATTAACTTTTGTTCAGGAGTTAACAGAAGACGATCCAGATCGTAGAATGGATTTCTGCGAAAGATTGATGAAGCTGAACAGAAATGAGATAGCTCTTGGTACCATTCTTTTTTCTGACGAATCAACATTCACATTGAATGGAGAGGTAAACCGACAGAACTGTAGATATTGGTCAGCAGAGAATCCTAATTGGATGCGTGAGAGACATACTCAGTACCCTCAAAAGGTGAACGTTTGGGCCGGTATTATAGGCGACCATATTATTGTTCCTATATTTATAGATGGAAATTTGACAGCTGAAAAATATTTAAATATGCTTAGAAATGAAGTTATTCCTGCGTTGGCAAACTTATTTCCCAACGCAATAGATCCTAGCTTACCAAATGAAAATGTTTGGTTCCAGCAAGACGGGGCAACACCCCATTATGCTTTAATGGTAAGGACTCATTTAGATGAAATCTTCCCCAATAAATGGATTGGACGAAGAGGTACTATTGAGTGGCCAGCTAGATCGCCAGACCTTACGCCGTTAGATTTTTTTCTGTGGGGTTATATGTGTTTAATAACTGTAAAAATAAAAATTTCACCCTGTATAATTCATAATTTCATAATTGACCATACATTATTTAGTTTGTGGAAATCGGTTCATCAAGAGAATTTCAAAAATATGCAAATATACAGGGTGTTTCATTGAAAAAAACAACACCGACTATGGCATACTTGCGTGAATCACCCTGTACATTTAAATTTATGTTTACATAACGCACAACTCATTTCAAAAGTTGACATGTCTCGGCACTTTTTAAAATTTTTTAAAATAATGACATAAAGAATTTTATTTCATAAGTGGTTTCCACACTGTATATAAAATTTTGTGGAATTCATATCTCAAAATTCGGAAAATTATTATTAGGTATACTACTATCTTTAGTATGCATTTACAATTTATCGAAATAGAAGAAAAAGAGCTATGACCACTTTGTTAGAGTAGGGAGCATTCAACAATGACACAAGACACAGGCAACAATGTGCCGGAAGACAAAGGAAACTCTATGGATGGACCTACCATCACGGCAAGGATGGATAGAGGACGTCAACAATAGGGAGTGTTATTACCTCTACCATTGGCAACCTAATCATGGAACTGTCCACATTACTTGGAACGACATTGCTATTGTAGTTCAATAGATGTATATGTGTGTGCTGCGACCTTACTGTTCTATGACGTCACCACATTAGGAAATTTTGAACTGACGTTTGCGCGCTTATTTATTATGAATTTCAAACCCTTCTAACTTCTTTAAATTTAGGAATTTGAAAAAATCCTTTGGTGGATGAGCTATTAGCTATGTCTAGTTTATAATTTCAGTAAAATGAAAAAATTTGCAAGATGTCAATATTGCTAAAACATAATTATTGATATCCGCAATATTATTTGACTTTGATCGGAATTTGTTTAATAAAAAGTGCTTACTAACTTTCCAGTTCACTGAACTTCTAGTTAGTGTATATTGTGTTCGAGCATCTGTCGTGGTCAGGTGTTAAAACATCATATTGCAAAAGTTTTACCATATACATTCAAGAACAAACAGCATTCTGGGAAATTGAACCAAAGATTGAATACTGCAGAATCTATGAAAAATTGCAGCTATAGTACATTGTGCGATGACCCTTCATCTAATTAAATGTCGCTGAAGTCGTACGTTCTATAAATATTTTCAGCGTAAAGAAATAGTTGAAAATTATAATAATCGAGTAGGTACCGATTTTATTTTTCAATGTTAAATTTTAGGAAAATCTTCACTTAGAATGCAAAAAAAGGTGATATATGGTACATTTAATAGCCTTCTTGGTGTGCGTTATTGTTTGTGACGTATATCCCGGTTTTCGGTATGTCCTGTATTTTATTTGCTATTTTGACATATAGCTAGCATTAAATTCAATAAATCAAATCATCAGGATCGTATTCAGACAAATTCGAAAGGGCTCTGAAATTAATAATTACCAGCTTCTTTTTCTAACTGAAAATACTTGGGAACAAATGCTGAAGTTTTTACGTGTCTAGGCATATTTTTGTATTATTCGAATAAATATAACAATAAGATTAATATTCACTTTTCATGAATGATAATTTACTGTAAACAACAAAGTACAGACCTGACGAGAACTGTCAGTGGGACATTATAAAAAGACGTTAGACACATTGCCGGTACGTTACAAAGGATGCAAAATGCATTTCTCTTCGTGGACAATTAATACTTTCATCAGAATCTTTATTTCACCTAACAGTCCTTTGGCAGCCACCAATCACTTTCTATCTATAAATGTCAATTCTTGTATATTTTCATTAAAAATTGCTTATCACTCTATTTGGAATACAACGATGTAACATACTTGTTGGTTTTTTATTATTAGCACCAAAAAATAGTTATTTATGATATGAGTGTTAAAAGTGAGGTTTTATTTTGTGAGTGAAAACGTTTGTGAAATGAGCGGAGCGAATTGAACAATTTCACGAACAAAATAAAATCACTTTTAACACAAATACCATACAATGTTTTTTGTACAACTTCCCTATTTTGATAATGAAACGAGCGAATTTGCAATGACAATAAATTCAAAATGCATTTTAGTATTCAAATAATCAAAAGATTGTTGTGAATGGCAGACGTTGCCAACGTTATGATTACTAACAAATGAGAAAAGACGCTGTCATTTGAATTTCAGTGTTAAAAATACTTTTAACACTAGTGTTAAAAGTATTTTTAACACGCTGCTATGTAAACAATCGTTTTTAACATGTTTGCTATCATTAAAAGTGTCACTTTTAATGACAGTTGTACAAAAAATTTTTTTCATGATATTTTGCTTTAACTAATTATCCTTATTGTTTTCGCTAATGTTTTTAATAACTTCACGAGATAGAAGTAGATTAATTAAATCTTTGTTTAAGAAAACTGCTGCTTCTAATGGCAAAAAAATTAATGACAGTTAATAATAATAAGTGTAGAACAACAACCATTAGCGAATAGTACCTAGGGAATTAAATTTTTATACTATCCACAAATTTGAATTCAACAGTTTCATATATTATAAGAAGAAGCCACGTGAAGTTTGCCATCTGTCTTGTGCAGAAATAGAAATCAGTTTTGTTTATCTATGTCGCCACGTAACGTGCGCTCAAACGAGATTGAATGGAGACAAGAAGCAAGTAGGTATCTAGGTTTGACTCTAGACAGTAAACTCCTGTGGAACAAACACGAAAAGGAGATTACATACAAGGCAAAAATGGCTCTAATGGTGTGCAGGAACAAACGGGAGTTGTAACCCAAAAATTCTAAGCTGGATGTACACTGCCATAATGAGACCAATCATCACTTATGGAGGCATTGCGTGGAGTAATAGAACTAGCCTATTGACGACGAGATAAAACCTAGTATGGCTTAGACTCTTAGACAATCAAAAATTCTTCTGGATGACTACAAACTGCTGAGATCAAATGAATGCAAAGTCAAAGTAAAACTGCACTAAGAGTTTTAACAGGGATCCTAACGGGACATTGTCGCTTGAATGGGCACATAAAAAAGCTCAAAATAGTGGAGGAAGAAGAATGTAGATTTTGTGGCATGGAAGAAGAAACCTCCATCCACATACTTTCCAACTGCACAGTCCTAGAGCACAGCACCTGGTAGATTACTGGATAGAAGAGGAACATTTACCTAAGTTGAAGCCTGCAGATATCCTAAAATTCCTCCTGGAAATAGGACTAAAGGAGCTACTAATTTCTGAGACTCTCCTCAGAAACTAAGTAGAAGTAAGGGGTACAATAGATCTTTTAGGTCTCAGTGAATGTCACCTCTCACCCCAAAAATACATACATACACACATACATACCATTTACGTTACAAACGATCTTTCATGCAAGCAGCCGTTTTCTTATTAACATTTTTTTACGATAACAAGTATTTTAATATACCAGTGTCTATTGTATGTCAAAACTATCTCGAAAAGCTTCAAATAATACCAAAATATGCTTTTATTTAACTATACATGCTATAAATAGATACATTTTTAATATTGTTATTTTGTGTTAACCTACAAAATGTGGAAACGTTACGCTTCTGATTTGAAGTCGAATGTCAATATGGCGATGGTTTTGACAAGTTCGCGCATACCACTGCAACTTCAAGTGAGTTCTTCTTACGTGAAACGGAGTCTTTATTATTTACCGAGTAGGAAAAGACCAAAATTTCTGGACGACTTTGAAGATAACAACATAAAGTCCAGGAATGGGCCTTTTTGAAATTGAAATTATGCAAACTGTGAGCGTATGTTGATGGTATAGGATAGCGGAAAGTTTGACTTCCAGCTTGCATTAGCTGGCAGTTGATAAACACTGGCCAACAGCTAAGTTTTAGCCGAAGGCTACAATATTTAACTGAGCATTGCTAAACCCGCCCTTAATGTTTCCAGTGTGTAAATGTAGTAGTCAACTATTTTCCTTTTAATGTTGATGCATAAATAAATATTATCACAGACATCTTCAATGCTGTTATTAATAGCTGTATGTGAACTTTATGTCATACAACCTTATTTCAACCAACTAATAAGATAAAAATAACTTCAAATATAGGTATAGGTATCTAAATGCTGACTCGATGTCGTGTTTATCAGCTGTAATTGTAATTCAATATTCGTCGTAGATATAGATCGTTGACATGGTGAGACTACATTTTTTACGAGTACCAACAGTTACTGAGAAATTAAACTGATAGACTTCTACTATAGAGAGAATAATTAAAAATTGTTTTATCAGTATTCAGCTGCTTAATTGACAATTTATTATTCATATCTATTTCGAATGATTTGAGTAATAGTGAATTGACGTGTGTTTTAACTAATATTAAACAGAATTATATTCCATCTTCTAATGCCATACCTACACGGATTGTCATGCCGGAATTTGATGATGTTTTGGCAGATCGAATATTTAATTATTTAATAGCTTCCTTCAAAAGGAATAGATTAGGTTGCAAGGGGGGTCGGGTCGATTGGCCGGTTACCACACTGGTATTATTGACCGAGCACCAAAAGCGAGGCTTATAAATGTCTTCACCACCGTAGTGTATATACATTTTTTTTCCACTACTAGCCAAATTTGAGAAAAAATTAAAAATAATATAACATCTATATTGCTTTATTAAAATTATGAATACACCCCCGAAGCGTATATCTTGAAATTTAAAATGATTTTTTAGCTGAATCAAAGAATACACCAGCTCAACAAGAAGCGAAGCTTCCGATCATTTTTTTGTATGCGCATGTCTGAAAGTCGCCATTTTTATAATAAGATTCTTGTCATATTTGACTTTGTTGTCTGTCAACCAGCTTGGTAAACAAAAAGCATTTTTCAATTTTTGTGTATCATTTTTACATTGTCCCTTGTTTCGAAAATTATTACTGAATTACTTGAAGCTATGGGAAGAATAACTTGTGCTGTGCGGGGATGTCACACGGGAACAGGAGAAGTTACCTATATCTATGTTTGGATTCCCAAAAGACCCTGTTAGGTAAGTCTTTGAGTTTCTTTTGCTAATTTAGGCATAAGTATAAAAAATACTCAAATAAATATTTGATTAGGTATTCTTTGACATTACATTGAATAGAATTTTCATGAAGTGAACAACTTTTGTGATAGATTGTGTTGACTCATTCTACCTAACAATAAACATATTATATTAGCAAATAATACACCAGCAAATATATTATTTGTGTGTATTATTTGATATTAGCCTGAACTTATTATTGTCTTGAAATATTTTAGATCCCAGCTATGGTTACAGGCTTGTAATCGTGAAGATTTGTCTGGAAAGACAACAGTTCAAATTCAAAAAAATTACAAGCTGTGTGAGCTTCATTTTGAAGACAAATTTATCACCAAGTGTGGAAGCTCTAGGAGATTGTTCGAGTTAGCTGTACCTACGAAATTCTTAGAACTAAAACGACAGTCATGTTTTGACAAATGATCCCCCAAGAAAGATAATTGTTCACTCTGGTAAATATTAAGCTTGATTTGAGTTATTGGAATCAGTTGATGTATTTTATTGTTATTTGTATTTATAATAAGTCTACTTTGTGGCAGTACCAACTCTTACTTTGTTTTAAATCAGTTACAACAATTAATAACATTATAATTGCAGATAACATACCGTCACCTTCTTCATGTGGAGCAGAAAATTTCCCTAGCTGTCAAGCTTTGCCATTATTGGGTAAATATTTCAATTGTTCAAATACATCTGTATATGCAATGCATCAAAACGTATAGTTTATTTACAAGTATGTATAGATATACATAAAAAACTACACATATATTTTTCTTACAAAATCCACATTATTAAAAATAACATTATAATATTGCAGATAACATACCGTCACCTGAACCAGGACCCTCCGCATCTGGAAAGAACACATTTTTTTGTGTACAATGATGCTCATTGGTTGTTTACTATATATATTTTAGATAATGAATATGTTCAAATGGAAGTTGGTACTAAAGATGTCACATCTGCTGTAGCTGTGCCAAATAAACTACACATTCAATATACAGGCCACTGTAACCGTATTATATTTCAAATACACATATACTTTTTCTTACAAAATCCACATTATTAAATATAACATTATAATATTGCAGATAACATTCCGTCACCTGAACCAGGACCTTCTTCATGTGGAACAGAAAATTTCCCATTTGTAGACAGTATTTTCATTTCTAGTAAACCAAATAAAAAATGTTATTATTACATTTGTTTCAATATCTTTCCTACCCTACTAATGCTTCTTTAAATACTTATTTACATATAATTACTTGCAGTGCTCGGCAGAAATTAAAAATAATTAGAAAAACAACACCTATCTAACTGAAACACTGTATTATTTTACCAACTGAAAGTGTACTGTTGAATCATGTATAATATGCTTATAATAGGTGTTTGTTAATTTTACTGCTCAACTTGAAATAAATATATAATAGGTGGTGGGCCCAGAGGTTTGATTGTCAAGTAATAACAAACAATTTGTAGTAATCGTGTATATGTCAGTACATAAATCAGTAAGTAATCATATACAAAATAATTTACCTCAATGTTTTAATGTCGAGGTTTTTTTCTACGTGTAACTACGAATTATATCGCCAATATTTGAAAAATTTGATTACTTTTCTTAGTGTATTTACTAGGTTATCTGTCAACGTCGGTCTCTCAAGGTCATATATTTTTGTTACCAAAACTTCAAAGAGAATGCGTCGGGCTTCGCTTCTTGTTAGCTGGTGTATTCTTTGGCTGAATACTCAACATATCGGTGGCCAATAATTCTAGGAATTCTTGGCAAGTCACCATTTCATTTCTGTTATTCTGTCACTGGTTATGTCAAATGTCAGTTATATTTATTTTTGTTGATATTCGTTTAATTCTGTATGTCCCTTTTCGATTAGATTTTAGTTAGTTGTATCTCTATTCTTCTAATTACTTTGTCCACGACCACCTAATAATAAGTCAATATTTTACCTCCTAACTAAAGGTATATGGTACCCATATATCAACTGTCGTGCATTATGGTTCATAATACACTGTAGTGTATTATGGTTCATAATTCACGCCTAGAGATGGGGGTACAATATGAAATAAACTATTAAATCTGTGTATTTTGTTCAGGAAATTTGTTTCTGACATATATCGTATCTATAAAATATTGTAATTTTTAGTATTGATACTTTTCATAACGATATTTTCTAATATTAAGTATTTTAAAACAATATATTTATAACGGTACGTTGTATTGATATTTTCTACAGTATCGCCCATCTCTATATATGTCAAATTATTTGAAGTAGCTGCCACAACATTTTGAGGTTAGTAATATGCCAAATCGCTACTGACTTTTATTTATTAATAAATAAATTAAGTGTCGTGGACAAAGTATAGTATTCTACTCGCAATTTATGGCCATAATTCACTTGGGTGACTTGCGCCCCTCGCTTGCGGCTCGTGACGCAAACGTCACCCATCGTGAATTATGGCTATCATAAATTGCTCGTTTAATAATATACTATTTTCCACTGACATCTGACATAACTAGTGAGAGATAACAGAAATGAAATGGTGACACTACAACAGTTAAAAAACGTTATGACGAATTATCAGTAGATCATCGATTTAATATTGCTGAGGATATGTACAGAGTAAACGTTTTTTATAGGGTTGTGGATATTGTTACTCATCAATTAAAAACTAGGTTTGAAGGAATGTTTCTTGTAAGCGATAAGTTTATGTTTCTTGAACCCCAGCGCTTATCGCAACTAAATGACTTAGAAATCATAGAACATGCTAATAAATTAAAAGGAAACTATGAGAAAGATATTAGTGAAGGATTTGCTTTACAATTAGTTATTTGAAAAAATAGTTTTAAATACGAATTAGATTCAATTTTTACGATAAGAGAGTTACTCAATTCAATCTTAATTATGTGGAGCTTAGTTCTATTATAGTTTTACTGAAGTAAGCTCCGTATTAGTCTTATTTTTGACGTTGCCTTTACTTGTAAATACATATACTCATTTGTTCATTTATATGATGAGCCCCGGTAAAATCCTTCATGCCTGTATTTGGCGTGGAGTACTAAGTTCCTTTTCCCATTTTCAAAATTATTTCACGAGATACCACAAATATTATATAAACCTATTTGAAAATATATCCGATTTATCCCTTATCATAATATATTGAATCGGGTTTCTATAAAAAAAAATTTTGTAAATAATTTTTTGCATCGCCAAATGAAAGTGCTAAGACTTTTTATTATACTTATCAGTTGTTGTTGTAAACCGATATCAAAAATTCTAATTTTTATAACATCACCGGTAGCAATAGGTAATAAATATTAATGATATGAGAAACTTTTAGTTTTTTGTAGTCAATAAATTAGAGAAACACAACACAAAACGGTTGTATTAAAATATTAACTACCTATTTCCATTGATTTATGGTTCGGTCAAATAAAGCGTTTAATTGTTTAAACAATAGCTCCATTTTAAGTGACTATTCTGGTAAACAATTAAGCGTCTCGTTAAATTATATGATTCATTGTTCTTGGATTTAATACCTGCAGCAACTTTTATTTCATTTTCTATTCGTCGATATTGAGAACCTTATAAATATATCCAGATTCCTGTTGAATGTGACAAAACAATATTTATTATATCTTAATAGTTAATTGTTGGGATCTGAATCATTTTTTTTATTGAAAAAAAAACCTTTATTTAGCTTGCCCTGTTTGTTGGATCTTTTACTGTTTTAAAGGAAGACATCTTGTGGTCGCAGCGAGAGTTGTCCACCTATCGGTTCTATAAGAACTAATAGAAGTGTAAAGTATTATTACAATTTCCTGTAATATTGTCGTATTTAATCAAGCCCGTTACCAATAGATATTGCAGAATAATAATTATACCAACCCCGTTTGACTTTGAAGTGTAATTCAATATCCGTCGGGGCCTCTAGCATGGGAGTAGTTGTTGCTTCTTAGTTGAACGGTCAGTGTCTTTGGAAAATACTTTTCAAAACTTTATAAAGCGTTAGAATAATTATTATTATTCTGTGATATCTATTAATAGAAGTGTACCTAAGATAACGGCAATGGTATATTTCTTCACTTTTTTCAGGGACTGTATTTTAGGGACACATATAGACTCGTATAGACTACAGAGAACCAGTAAACAATGACACCTATAACGTAAACTTGTTAATCTACAAGACAGTTTCCTTTTAAAATTACAGTTAGCTGCTATTAGTTCCTATTTACACCTGTAGGTAGACAAGACAAGATGTCTTTCGTTTAAACGGTCTATTGATCTAAAATTTGCTACTGCAAGCGCCAAACGTGATGGCGAGCCCGACCCATGCGCACAAACTCATTTTCAATATTACCTCCCACTACTGTACAGCTCTTGCAAAACAAATGCTTTGTACAGAGGCGCATCATTAGTTGTCCTCCAATTCTGTTCATTCTGTTGGCGTTTGGCATTTTTGTGGTAAAGGTGGACCGGAAAGGGGCTTATCGTAATCCAATAGTAATTTAGTTGGGAGAGTTTTTCAACTTCCTCAATGTATAAATCATATACAGCAAGCGCCAAACGAGATGGCGCGTGATCGCTTATAGCCTCTCCCAACTAAATTGCCTACTATTGGATTACGACAAGCCCCGTGCAGGTCAGTGTCGTACCTATAATTAGTTTTAATTAGGGTAGCAAACGGAACATGATTCCTTCGTAATTTCTTTTCATATTTTATTCAGTATTATACATACAATTCATTAAAATGTTATAATATAACGATGCATCTATTAAAAATCAGTCACTATCTGAATAAAAAATTTTCTTCATATTCACTGCTGCTTGTGCTTGTGCTGCTAAAGTCATTTAAATTTATAATTACTGGATTTACCTCTGTTTGAACATCTGTAAATGTTTCATTTTCCCAATATTTCCGCTCCATATCTACTATTTTATGTGGGCAACGCTTTCTCCATTCCTCGGAAGTGATTTGATCAAACTCGTGCTCCGCCAGTTTCCCCACATCTCCCAACTTGAAAGTTACATTCTTTTAGGACAAATTGTTTTTGACAGAAGAACACTTTAAAAATCATTTCACGTGCCTGACTCTTGATAACTGGTTTTTTTGTTATAGGCGATGACATTTTTTCAGAAACAACACAAAAAATATTCAGACAATGCCAAATGCCAACAGAATTGGAGGAAAACTGATAATAACTAATAAGCCTCTGTACAGAACATTTATATATCTTGCAAAAGCTGTAGTGGGAAGTAGCATTGAAAATGAGTTTGTGCGCATAGGGGCGGGTTCGACATCAAGTTTGGCGTTTACAGTAAAAGGGTTTGAGTAGCAGTGGCGGTTCTAAGCAGGGTAGAAAAACAACAAAAAAGTGACTTTTTACAATCGCCAATTTGCTGACACATTTTGAAGCACTGCATTTTTCAAATTTGTCCTCTTTCCTCAAATATATTTCACCAAAAATACACTAATTGACTTTTTCATGAAGCGGAATTTGTTGGATGAAATATAATTAGGAGTTACAGTGCCCGTGGGAGGTCTAATAGACCCACTCACCACAAACTTACCTAACCTTGCCTCACCTACGGTTTCCATAACGGTTTTTTGAAAAATAGGATAAGTAAACTCTTAAATCTAGAATTTGTCGAAAAATACATCTAAAAGTTCTTTTATTTACTTTAAAATAACATATAACAATGATATAAATAATAATCATAGCAAAACAAAAACGAACGCATTCACGAGTACCACGAAAAGGGAAATAGAGATGGACAAGTACGCTCGAACATGCTTTTTAGTTTTTATTACGGTCTCCAGGTTTCCGGTCATTTTCTAAAATTCCGGCCGCACTTCCCCGGGCGCCTGAAAAACCCAAACCAGGTAAATCCAGACGTATGTAAACTCTAGTCTCACCTAACTACATACACTCACCGGCAAAAAAACTTGGTTGTCCAGGAACTTTCGTAATTTTCCATCGATTTCAATTGTTTCTACGTCAAATTGTAGATAAATTCTTTGGTATTAAAACAAACTCCAGAAAAGTTTTTCAAAAATGTTGATAGCTTATTTATACAGGGTGAAAAAAAAACGATGTGTTTGTAGTCCAATTTCTTAACACCCTGTGGAACAGTTCGGGAAATTTGTAGTCTTCACGATTAGTTTATTACAAAGACTATCCTTTACGCCATCTTTCACTTTTTATTTCACCTTGATCTCTTTATTTCTTTTGAAGATACACCAAATAAAAGCTTAGAATCAATAGCAGCATTTACCTAATTATCATTTATTTGAAAACGGAGCTCAAAATGCTCAACGTTGCATACAAGAGGTTCTTCAGAAAGTTGTAGTTCCCTAAAGGTCGATTTACATCAAACGAACATAGAGCTAGAGCTAGAACAAGAGCATTCTTTCGTAATCTTTTAGTGTAAACAAAAGATAGATCAAATGTTCTTTGCTCATTCGTGTCATTTCTGTGGTTAGTATTGGTAGTGCTTCGTTATGTCTGACTCTGACAGCGATATCATTATTGCAAGTGCTGCATTTATTATTTTGTAGCGAAAACTCAAAAATAAAAGAAGGAAGAGAAGTTGGTGGGTTACAAATTTAATGCATCGAAGGACACTGGATAATGTAGGTGAAACAATGACGGATGCGAAAACAAGAAGAAAGTGGACAATTCCAAAACTTTTGTAGAATGGCGCCAGAGGATTTTGATGCCTGACTTCGTACTCATTGTTTTTTGCCTTTCCCGGCGGTAAGATGCAAGAAGCGAGTCCATCTTTTTTTTTAAGTCTTCAACATTACATTCCAGTTGTTTTGCGATTTCCCGCCAAGCATCTTGTTTGTAAGTTGTATTTTTATAGTTTTCAAACGTCGGATCCCACAGACATCTGAAATTGCGGTAGGCTTCTATCATTAATAAACATTTTTCTTGAGACCAATCCATAATTTAATCGATAAGATACGTAAACAATCGCTAGAACACAATAACGCTTTGATGAGACCGCTCAGTGGCGCGAGCACGTCCGAACACGCTAGAACGCTCTAAGCAACTGTTTGGTGTAAATCGACCTTAAGGCCGCATCTAGTAAATATTGTTAACCAACCCAAAACACTTGACAAGCTGCGTTTTGCGTTGCAAGCTGAATATGACGCAATTCCTCAAGATCGCATTATTCGTCTTATCAATTTGATGTTCCGGCGATTGCGTGCAGTTGATTCCGCTAGAGGTGGGTACACAAAATATTGTAAAATGCCAATTATTTTTCTTTTTGTTTCAAATTACTGTTGAATATTAAAACATTACAAATTAAATTTTTTTTTCCCAAAAAAATTTCAGACTTTTTTTTGAATACGTGTATCTTCAAAAGGAATAAAGATATCAAGGTGAAATGAAAACTGAAAGATAGCGAAAAGGATTGTCTTTGTGCTAAGCTGAGCGTACACTCTATCAATTTCCCGAACAGTTCCACAGAGTGTTAAGAAATTCGACTACGAATCCATGGTTCCCTGCATAAATAAGCTATCATTTTTGGAAAACTTTTTTGGAGTTTGTTTTAATAAGAAAGAATTTATATACAATTTGGCATAAAAGCCATTGAATTCGAATAAAAATTACGAAAGTTCTTTGGCAAAATTTAAGGTGGCCCAGTTTTTTTGCCAGTGAGTGTATTAGACAAGAGTTTCTTTGTAAAGACATATTACTATGGATCTACATCAAGTAAAAGCCTCATCTATTCAATATTACCTTCCTTTTAAACTTCTGGTTAGATAATTTTGTTCGCTATTACCTTGTAATATTCTGTAACATGTCAGTGGCTGAACTATCTTTATATTGGTATGGTAGTTGAATAAAATATTGGCAAAGCTAGTTATTATTCGAAAGCTGGCAACACCGAGTAACATAATATGGAAAGACATTAAAGAGAAGTTTTTTTGAGTCCGTCAGCATTGCTCGTACGTGCTCTGGCAATATCTTAAGAAACATAAATATCAAGTTATCGTCGTTGAGAAGTGAAATAAATCTATCAAACCAAAAATAATAATCCATTGGAACTGCTGAATTCGTGAAATAATTCTAAAATACGATGGTAAGCTCGAACTTATCCGTGAAACAACGGGTAATTATAGACGTTTTTATTTCTTTTTTGTAACATTAATTTACAGGAAATCGTTTGATATTTATGACGGATGATTGATATAAGTGTTTATTTCAGATTAGAAATTTATTGTTAGTATAATAATATGAGCTCTATGCTAAGGAATATTGTGTTGAAAAAGCTTTTTAAAATCGCTTTGTATATTTTCTCAGAGTTAGTATCAAGCATTTCTAATATTATTTATGATTTCTTCAACTGACAAGAAAAAATAACAAATATAAATGAAATGGAGAACTATACTTTCTAGTTTTTCGCTGATGATGCAATGAAGAAGTAAAATATAATTATTTTTCCTAGGTAAAACCACTATGCAAAACACGCTTTTCTACACAAATCCGCAAAGCAGGCCTTTTCTTAATTCTTTTGACAACCATTGGAAAAGTAATGCGAAAAGTAGACGCTATGGTACTTTTCCGCACCGAAATGTCAAACAAAGCTACCTATGACCTGTCAACTTTTTTTGACAATTCAACCTAATAGTGAATTTCTTTTTGGTGTAGAATTTTTAAATTTTAACCAAAAGTAAGTAAACTATTTATTTCATTATTTATTTTAATTTATTAATTATAAAAACATTAACCTATTAAGCTTTATTTAAGGAATTATGAACCAAGATCAAAATAATAATAATATAATAATAAGACAAAATTGTTCAAATTTCACACTGATTTTTCTATTTATTTTCATATTGTAACTTCTTTCTGTTCAAAGTTCAAATAAAATAACTAAATAAATTACTGTATTTCTTTCATTAATAATTGTGGTTGTAGAAAAAATATTGTGTATAACTTGTACGCAAATCACTTTTCCCACGAGCGCAAATATAGCGAGCTTAGTTGTACAAACTACGATTCCCGTATACAAGCAGGGAAGAGTATCAACTACTATTTTGGTAATAATTATTCTTACTCAGTCTTTTTTCGGACTATTGAGATTTTACGTATCTAAGCAAAAATACTCCTTAACTCTATTCAGATTTCATATACGCCCGATGAAAATGAAATAACAAAAGATGTTTACAAAACCGTGACGTCAGGCGCGTTTTATCGGTCTTTGGACTAAGCTGGCAGGTTGATATTTTTTCTATTTATTTATTTACTAGAATAAATATTTCCTATTTCTATAATTATTTCAATAAGCTTTTATAGTAATTTTTTTTATTATGAAAAAATGCCCATTTTTATTTTTTTGAGCTGTATTTCTATCCTAAAATAATTATAAAAAGTGCGGAAAGCAAGCACAAAGAGCATACGACCTTGAAAAAGACAGTTCGTTATCCATACAGTCTTTTGGATTAACTTGCACAAATAACAATATAAATTGCACAAGCAAAATTTTCTTTTACGTTTAACAAGATGAAAAGAAACGAAAATCATAGTTCTAAACAGCAAAGATCAAAAGAAGTTGACCAAAACCAGGAACATTTGTTCATCCACCATGATAAAATCAACTTTAAGTAGATTTTCTGCACCACCATTTGAAAATCTTGGCTCCGATTTTTGCAATAACATACACAAACAACTCAAAAGTACAACAATATTCCCAAAAGTGAATCAAATTAACAATTAACTCGCCAAACGCGATGGAAAGCCCGCCCTCGTGCGCACAAACTCATTTTCAATACCTCGCACTACAGCTCTTGTAAGAGATAAAAATGCTCTGTACAGAGGCGTATCATTAGTTGTTCTCCAATTCTGTTGGCGTTTGGCATTGTCTGAATAATTTTTGTGTTGTTTCTGAAAAAATGTCATCGCCTAACAAAAAAACCAGAATGGCAAAAGCGTTGCCCACATATAGTAGATATAGAGCGGAAATGAAACATTCAAAGATGTTCAAACAGAGGTAAATGATTATAAATTAGAATGACGATAGCAGCAAAGCACAAGCAGCAGTGAAGATGGAGAAAATTTGTGTTCAGATAGTGACTTATTAAAGTTTATTTTTTAATAAGTGTATCATTATATAACATTTTAATGAACTGTATGTATGTTATAGGCAATCTGTATAATCCGGCATTGTATAGAATACCTAGGCATTATATACATTGCCAAAAACGTTCAGGCAATGTGTATAATACGATTCATTTCATACATTGCCTAGGTATTGTATAAAATGTCAGAAAATATGAAAATAAATTACAAAGAAATCATGTTCCATTTTCTACCCTAATTAAAACTAATTATAGATACGACACTGCCGGCAAGGGCCTTATCGTAATCCAATAGTAATTTAGTTGAGAGAGTCTATAACTGCGCGATCACTCGCCATCACATTTGGCGCTTGCTGTAGGTACTTAAGTAGTGATTAGGAGGAAGGAAGCTTGGAAACGTTTTGCATTAAAAACACAATCTACACAGATAAAGAATGCTCGGTGATCTTGAGGAATTTTAATTAAGTTTTTATGATGTGGTTACTAAACAAGCTACTCAAGTGCAAAACCGGAAACTAACCTGGTTTTGACTGTACACTTGCCCTTCGAATTTACAAGCGTCTGGTAGAGGGTTCAGTTATGATCTTTGAAGCATCTGTCATCCGTCATATTACAAACGTTGTAAAATTTTAACAGCTCTGTTTGTTGTTTGTGTTTGTAAACATTGGTTTTCAGTTTTCATTGTGGTTGTGTTTGAAGTCGGAAGTCATTTATGAAAATAATTGTGTGGTTAATTAAAATAGTGTAAAATTATGGAACCCTCTAAATGTAATCAGAAAAACTTATGTTGTATTAGAGTAAAAAAATTTTCAGTAACTTGCATCATGTCAAAGGTATTCATATTGACGAAGGCACTTATTTGATATCTCTTTAGACTACAAGTAGAAATGTAACAGTCCAAATATGTTGTGACATTTGTGAAAATTAGCAATTAAAAACACCATTGCTTCCATTAGACCCACATTGGAAGCTATAAAAGCTTCAAAAAACTTAGTGACTGAGTGTATAATTCAGTCACAAAATAAAATTCCACACAATAAAACACACAATTTCTCTAAAAAGGCTTGAAATTTTAGAGGTGAAATGTTTGATGGATTTAAAAAAAAATCTGAATTACACATGGCATAAACATAAAACTAATTTCTCTATAGAGATTACTGTTATACAATAAGTAGACTATAAAAGATAACGAAAAAATCGGCACACAGAACAGTGTTATCAGCTTGTTTTTGACGTATTAAAATTGGAACCATCACTCATATTCATATTACAAAATTATATCGGGGACTAATGCTCTAAGGTCATTGCGATCGAAACAAAAAAATAACTCCTTATCTTATAAAATTTATAACTAGACACATGTATACGATACATTTATTTAATATAAATCACATAAATATGTGTTAAAGCTTTGGTAGTTTAAAGAGAACTAAATATAGACTATCATTAAGGTATCATGGGTGCCGGCACATGAGGCGATTGCTGGGAATGAAATGGCAAAAGAAGGCTATTAAGGAGCCTTCATAGGTCCGGAACCGTTTTGTGGAATCACAAAGGATTACATAATAGGGGAAGTCGGGAACTGGCTAGTTAAGGAACACCAAATGAAATGGAGGCTGACACAAGGACACCTCAATACTAAGAGTATACTGAATAAGTTAGACAAGAAACTCTCGTCCAGGATGTTGAAACTGGGTAAGGAAATTTGAAGACAGATACCGACCTGGTGACTGGACACTGTACCCCGAAGAAGCATCTGCACAGGATGGGCACAGTTAGTGAACCTATTTGCAGAAAATGTGAACTCTACGATGAAACACCTACTAACATACTCTGCTTCTGTGAGAACTTGCAAGGACTCAGACGGAAGCACTTTGGAGTGGAAATAACACAACCATCACAACTACTGAAGATCCCTCCAGATAAATTGGTGGTGTATATAGAAGACACGAAGCTTCTGGAATGGAAGTAGGTTGATAACATGGGTAATGGTACAAAGATTCAGTTCAAGTGCCTGCGCAACCCAAGGCTATGAATGAATGAATGAAGGTATCATTAGGGAAAGGGGCGTACCAAGCATCTTCTGTTGCCGACGTATATAACTATATAACAACAACCATTGTCTAAGGATTAGATATTTATCTAATAGATATAAATAAAACAATTCTTCTATTTTTTTTATAAAAGTTGGTTTAGGTGTTAGTGGGAAATGTCGAAAAATGGTCTTGCAAGATCTCTGTTTATTATAAAGGAGAAATGGAGTGGTCGAATTTACGGTCAAATATTTATAGCATACGTATACATGTTCGAAGATGGATCTTTGAATCTTGTGCGATTTTTTTCATACGAAAAAGTTCGATTGATTTTTGAAAATACGGCACCTGAAGCATTCAAAGACGCTGTTGTACGATCCGATACGTAAATCTCATCTTTATAAAGTTTCTTCTTAAACCACGACACTGCTCTTAATAAGTTATTTTAATTAATTATATAAATATTTTGATATTTAGAACAACAAGTTTAATGTTTCAAAAACAATTGTCAATTTATTGGAAACTATCAAGAAGATTTTGTAAACATTTTTTATATGATTTAAATAAATAAATAAACAAACAATATTACAAATTGTAATAAAAATTGAGCATTTTATTTTGCAAATTTAGATATCATTAAGTCGAAGGGCATCTTCTGGATCTAGTTAGGGTCTATGTGAATCTTTCATCGCCGTCAATCGTCATCAATGTTGACGTATTTAGCTGGCATAAAACAGTTTTCGAAAAATCTAAGAAATATTTGTATTTTATTTTCGGCTTAGAAAAATTATTTGCACAAACAATATTAATGTTTATTGGCGCCTTATGATCTCAAGTTCTGCTGTTAAATAAACATTTGATAACGCCAGTTGATATGTGTCAGTAGCGTACGCTTTAAGATGACTTTTTTGAAAATAAAGTATTTGTAATAATTTCATTTTATTTATTGAAGGCAAAATACGTAGACAACAATCTCTGATTTTACAAAAAGATTCACCAATACAATCCAGAATATTTAAAATTTTTCATCCAAATAAATTTCCAAAGGAAAATTAGTGACACATAAATCTCTGGAATGGTGAAAAATTTTACCAAAACAGAGACAGATTTAAAGCACCTTCTAAACAGGCAATATTTTTAGTGCAATATGTTTTTGCAACATTGGCAACTATAACACAGCCAGCATGACATTTCAATTGTAGCATATGGCTCTGTCATATATATCTCGGCAATATTGTTTGCAACACTATGGCCTATTAATGAAAATAATTTGTTTCGTAGACAGGCTACACAATCGTGCAAGAATGGCTGACGAAATCATTCGCGTCGCAGCGACTTATATTGTTTTAAGCACAAAGAGAAAGAAGGGTAGATTGTGCATTCGACCTTAGGCGTGAAACTTTAGATTACCTTAGTCTAGAAATAAGTCATATTGCACTAAAAATATTGCCCGTTTAGAAGCACCTTAATATAAGACATGGATTGTTCAGTCCAAGGCTAGCATGCTAATAAGAAGAGGCGGGTTGAAGAATGTAATGGGACACCAATAGATCTGAAAACTTGGCAACGGAAAAGACCAATAGCTAATTTTCATATATGAGAATTCATAGTATTTTTGGTTTAGAATGAATAGCATTGATGTTGCCCTTTGGCTGATATACAGCGTGTCCACGGATGGGGTATCCTATAGGTGAAAAATGTTCAAATATTAGTTTTAGTGAAAAATGCCATTCTTGATAAAAAGTTCTGCTTGTTCTGGCATAAAATAAAATAAAATTCAAGCTTTTCAAAACTGCTCTCATTTTATATCCAGTTTCATGAACTCCGCCCTATGAATTTTTGCATCAAGTTGGAAAATAATGTATAAATCTAGTGAGAGACGTTATAGTATATTAAGTATCAAGAACGGTAAGGGTTGTATACCGGTCGACAGCAATGTTTGGAGGCTGAGCGTAGCGAAGCCTCCAATTTGGCTGGAGACCGGTGTTACTCTTAATGTTCGAAATGCTTATACCATTTTTTGCGCGATCGTATTGAAATATTCGAATTTCGAATAAAATCACTTAAATTTCTTCGAAATGAACGAAATGTCAAAAGTGACATTTATACTTCTCGATCAGTTTAAAATATAATTTGCATTTTGGTGAAATTGTTTTCATGCTATTTATTACTTTTTATATTGTTCTGTTCGATTCTGTTCATTAAAAAAATATATATCTTCTTATTTTTTGTTCCTTTTGTGTAATGAATGAAGTAATATATTATTAAGGACCACTTAAATGTATGTAGGGCTTAGACGTCGGTAAGTAATTTATTTCGCATCATTCCTGTAGTATTTTCGTTGACGGCATCAATGTTTTCAATATTATGGTTTAAATTATTTGCGTAAACTTTTGGTTTTAAGTAGCCCCATAAAAAAAAACCTGAAATAGTTAAATCAGGGGATCGGGCCGGAAAAAATATTGGTCCATAACGTCCCATCCATCGGCAAGGAAAATATTAGCAAAGTCGAGTGCAAAAATTCATAATATTTTCCATAAAACTGGCTATAAAATAAGACGGGTTTTGAAAAACTTGAATTTTATTTCATTTTATGTGGTTTTTAGAACAAGCAAAACTTTTTATCAAGAATAACATTTTTCACTAAAACTAATATTTAAACATTATTCACCTATAGGATACCTCATCCGTGGACACTCTGTACAAACAATTCTAATAATAATTTTAGAGCATCAAACTAGAACGTTATTGGTTGAGCTTTTGAAAATAAAAATACTAAATTTATATCTTCATGTATCTTATTAATGTAATAGAATTGTCTAGGTTATAATATTTATGATTGTGTTCATATAGGCACTGAAAAATGTGTTGGAAACTTACATCTAGTGGACTCAAACCATCCATTTTTGTTGGGTGCTGCCAATTTTTTTTTTCAATTGCAAACAAAAAAGAACGTGTAGGTGTAATGAAGATTCAATTTTATATTAATACACATTTACACATAGATTCAAAAGTTTTGCATCACCTTCTTCGGATGCGAAAGAATTTTTTTGCGCTAACAATTTTTTGTTGGCTTGTTTATCAATGTTTACCATTTCAATATGTTCCATATTTTTTGCAATATACAGATGTTTACAGTTTTTTTTGTAAGATAACATTTTTAGTGCGATCATTTTAACATTCAAGGCATTTGATCTCTACGATTTTAAGTGCAAACATGAATCGTCAAGTCATAAGTGAGATTGACCGTGCAAGAATAGTGGCTTTAGTTGAAGAAGGTCATTTTCAAAGGTTCGTGGCAAAGAGAGTTGGCGTTTGGCAAAGTGATGTGGCTCGTGTATGGAGCCGGTATCTCCAGACCAATTCTCTTCGTGATAGACCTAGAAGCGGTAGAAGGCGTGTTACTAATCAGCGGCAGAACCGCTATATCCACTTAACTATCCGAAGAAACCCGACCATGGCAATACCAGCACTCCAAAGAGATATGAGACATGCGTTGGGAGTTCAAGTATCGATCTCGACATTACGAAGACGAATACTTGCGACAGGTTTGAGGTGTCGCCGACCAATAAAAGTGCCCAGACTACAACCTGAGCACAGAGTTCGCCGACTACAGTGGGCTCAAGAACACGCGGCCTTGCCTGAAGAATTTTGGAATTCGGTGTTTTTTTCCGACGAGACAAGGATTTGTTTGGTACAAGATATCCATCGAATACGTGAGTGGCGGGATCCAACGAGAGTTGCTCAGCTTGCCCATGCTCGCCCCGTGCCGCCCTTCAGAGGAGGAAGTGCTATGTTTTGGGCTGGTATCATGTTAAATGATCGCACAGAATTAAATCATGTGGAGGGAACGATGACTGGTGATAGGTATCTCAGAGAGATTCTACATCCTCACGTGAGACTATGGCGCGCAGCTGTTGGCAATTCCTTCGTTTTTTTGGACGATAACGCCCGACCTCATCGGACCAGAGCTGTAAATGAGTATCTTGAAACTGAAGGGATCAATCGTTTGATCTGGCCTGCCCTATCTCGTGACATGAATCCCATAGAACATGCTTGGGACATGCTTGCCAGGGCAGTGGCAGCACGCAGAAATCCACCCAGGAGTGTACAAGAGCTTGTTTATGCGGCCCAAGAAGAATGGCGAAATATTCCTCAAAAGAATATCAATAATTTGGTAAACAGCATGGGCAGGCGACTTCAAGCTTGCATAAATTCTAGAGGTGAAAATACTCTTTATTAAAAGTTCTCATGCATGTTCTCACTTGACCTTTTCTTTAAAAAGAATCAATTTGTATTTAATTTATTTAATTTCTAAGAATACTTTCTATGTTTAAAGCAAGTTTATTATTGGATAATAAAATTTATTTACAAATATACACGTTTTTTTTTATTGAAACTAATTATTTGATTAATTTCTGATCCATTTATAATGAACACATTTTTTTTCGGAGATTTAGGGTGATGCAAAACTTTTGAATCTATGTGTATATTTCTTTCGACTATTCTTCTAATTTGTAGCACAATTAATATTCTAGGCTAAAATGCATGCTATTTGTTTGTACTTCCTACTGAATATCTATCTGCAAATATCCAAACCGTTTGACCTCTACACGATTTATATAAGGGTACATTCAGGACAAAAATACTATTCATTTTACAGAAGTAGTTTTTGTTAAACATGAATTTATAAATATTACTATTTGTTATAAAACAAGTCACGATTGATGTTACATGGATATTATTTTTGACGTGCTGGTGGGAATGTTTTTAAAGCATAGACAAGTTTTGCGTATTCGATTTATTTACCTACCTACCTAGTTTGTTTTGGAATTATGAGTTCAAGGAAATTTTTTCACCTAAGATCATTCTTTCAGTTACACTCAACAAATATAATTATTAAAATGTCTATAGTCCCTAAAGGTGCATGCCCTAACAGGGGTTGAACTTCATACTATTTGGTACATTATTATAAAAAGGGAAAAACGATCGCCAAAACGCCAAAGATGTTCAGACAGTAAATTGTTGAAACCCAATAAGAATAACCATGACATTTGCTTGTTATTTTATTTGTGTGCGCGAAACGGAAATATTAAAACTGATTTTTTTTTATTTCAGTAAATCATGTACGTTTCAAGATTGTTTTTAGTTCTTTTTATATTGTTAGCTTAAAAATGATGAACATTTTTTCATAATCGAGATAATAACGTGAATAAATGTTCATAAAAGCAAGGTATCTATCTTTATCTGTAAAGTAGGGAGTTAGAGTGTAGGCTCACAGCACTTAGGCCAATGTGACCCACTGTACATCCTCTCGAGGAGTTGTCATCCCAGGTCATCGTCCATCCTGTCCTTCCAGGAAGGTGGGCAGGTCACTAGGACACATTTCCTTTATATCGGCAGGTGTAGGCCAAGACTCACCGAACACACACTCTCTTATTGACGATAACTCCTGACACTCGCATAAGACATGCCTGACAGTTTCATCTTTCTGTTCACATCCTGCATAGAGGTGTGTCCACTAGCCCCATAGTATGGAGGTGTTTCCTTAGTTGACAGTGGCCAGTCAGAAATCCTACTGTTAAACGTAGGTTTTTCCTGGTCATCGCCAGATATTTCTTTGACGCCAGCTTCCTAGAGTCGCCCAGGGTGATCCTGGCAAGACTGCATCCTTTGATTACATCCCATTTAATTGAGGGATTGAGCATGGGTGTAACGTTTGGCTATAGTTCCGCAGTTGTCGAAGTCGTCATGCCGTAGGTGTCACTGGGTCCTAAAATTTTTAGTGTAGTCGCTTCCCTGGCTAAAGAATCGGCAATGCGATTACCTTCACTCCTGTCGTGCCCTTTAACCCACCTCAGGATAATATTGTAATCTGCCGAGGCGTTAGCCAAATCTTGGAGGCACTCTAATACCAGTCCTTATATAACACGTTCAGTGCAGATTGTCATGTTTTTGCCAGAAATTCCTTTTCTGGTTCCACAAAAGAACATAAAGCAAGGTTTTACAAATCTTCATCCACATACTCTCTAACTTCACAGCACTTCAGAATCCTAGAGCACAGGGGAGATTACTGGATAGAAGAGGTACATTTACCTAAGTTGAATACTGCAGATATTTTAAAATTCCTTCGGGAAATAGGACTAAAGGAGCTACTAGTTTCTGAGACTCTCCTCAGAAACTATAAGTAGAAGTAAGGGGACACAATAGATCTTTAGGTCTCAGTGAATGACACCCCAAAATACATACATACATACAGGGTGTTTCAAATTTCGTATAAAAACAGCATTGCTACAGAAGAATTGATCTGCAATTTACAAGAAAAATCATCAAAATCAAACTAGCACTTCAAGAGATAACTACTTTTGAAACCGTGTCAAAAATTTGATGGCCGAATTTTTCACTGTCACTGTATCGTGTATATGTTGCTATATAAGCTCCCCAATCCTTGATACTCGAATCCAAGAATATACTACTATTTTTCATGACATACTTTATGAATTTTGAGACTTTTTCTTCACACAAATTTTTTTTTCATCTAGAAAGTAACTCCTAATTATTAGGATAAATTTTAAATTTTTCTTTTTGAAATAACATGGCTATTTAATTTATATTAATTAAATCAAATAAACACTTTTTATAAATTTGTTAACGTTTGAAGTTTCATTAATGAAGTACATTGAACTCACCATAACTATTTACCGAATTTAATTAAATTTAATTTACGTAAAATATACTTTTTTCTATATGATCAATTGTGATTTTTAGAGTGCCCTAAGGTGAAGTTTAAGTAATCTTTATTATTCTTTGAAGACATATAAAAATATTTTTTACTTTTTTGATTATATTATAATAATTTCTAGGTATAATATCTATACATACAGGGTGTTTTTAAATTATGCGACAAAATTCAGGAAGTGATTGCTCGAATGAAATTAAGATGGGTCTTTTCTATAACACAATTTTCTCATCCCACCCCTTTCCGCGATATCACCCTTAAAATGTGGTGAATAAAATTGAGTTTTTATTTTTTTGAAAAATTTCTGTTGAGCTAGAAACTTGAAATTCTGTAATATTCGTGCATTTCCAACATTTATTATGAATCGTATTATATTTTACATCTTTACTGTTTTCCACTAAATTTATTAGAAAAATTATAAATTATGGTGTTTATTTTTTTTCTCTGCAGCTATTGGTTTTGGGAAAAAAATTAATAATAAAAAAAATGTTTAATAAAACAAGGATTTTAAGTTAAATTTTATTTCATAAAACTTCATCTCTAAAAAAAAGTTTTGATATGAAATAAAGTATGGGTTGCTAATTTCACCCCCGCATAATCGAACAAGAATAGGTATTGAGAAAATACCCGTGGAAAGTCCTGTGCAAGTGCACGAAAATTACAGAATTTCAAGTTTCTAGCTCAACAGAAATTTAAAAAAAACCTCAATTCTAGCCACCACCTTTTAAGGATGATATCTCGGAAATGGGTGGGCTGAGAAAATTTTGTTATAGAAAAGACGGTCATTGTATACAACACAACCTTATGGATTTTACAAATAAAAATTTTATGAATGTAGGTATTCAGTACACCCTCAAGATCTCTAAACAAAACTCCGTTTTTGGTGCACGCTTCTAGTTACTTTGCTACTGGCGTTTAAAGTTTGCAATTTTTCAAATTACGCGGCCATTTTTCAACACTGTGTACCTTCTTCAATTATCCTCCTTTCCTTTTTGGATAAATTAACCAATGATCTGCTTTAAAACTTCATATTATAGGAGCGATGTTGTCAGATAATCTTAATTCTAATATTTTTCTTTCTTCGTATTTTCAGGTTACACTACTAATTTTTCATTTTTCATTGGAAAATATTATAATTTAATACCAAATAAGTAGTTGAGTCTCTGTGCGCTGACTGAAGCTTACAGAAAATACATTCTACAGTCGTTTTAAACAATTTTTATCAAAGATTAATTAAAGTTAGGATAAGGTTGTGTTGTATACAATTACCGAAAAGACCCATCTTAATTTCATACAAGCAATCACCTCCTGAATTTTATCGCGTGAATTTAGAAACACCCTGTATATGAAGCCAGATGAAGAGTAAATTTTAAATACTGGAAATTTAAGGAAATAACCTTCTAATCACAATAATATGATAGCGGGTAACTTAACACTGAACTGAATATAGAATAGAATAGAACATTTATAAATAAACTACATACTTGTATATCTCCAATATTATGCAAAATACCTATAATTCAAATTTCTCAAGTTCTACCTTGTAGCACATTTGCATCTTTTACTTGATGATTTTCCATACCTTGGGTTTAAACAGCCAGTTTATTGCAAAATAAGTCAATACCATTTAGCGTGAAATTCATTATACCAGATTTATACTCTGAATAGTTATAATAGGTAATTCTGTGCTAACAAATTGGAATATCCATTTACAACTAACCAACTAAGGTACAATAACTTGCACAGATGTATCATCCGCAAACAAAGATAATATTTTGGCTTTTGTAATATGCTTAGGCAAGTCATTTATAAAAAGTAAAAATATCAGTGGTCTCAGAACAGATCCTTGAGGAAACCCGCAATTTATATTCTAAAAATTGAAAGCAGCCGCTTCCACTTTAGAAAAATTGGTCGGTCATTCAAAAAGTTTATTATCTACTCCAAAAATATACCCCCAAATCAAAAGTTTATTTTTAATAGATTCAAAATTCAAGCAATTAAACACTCGTGAGAGGGCAACATGTTTGCCAGAATCAATTGTTACAAAAACTTGGTCTAGTAAGCTACACGTAGCACTTTGTGTTGGACACTATTTCACGAAAAATATGTGTTCTTAGGTAGGTACCCATTGAGAATACCCTTAGGAATATTAAACATAATTCAATGTATTGTTCTCGAAAACTACTAGGTAATTACAGTGTATATTTTCTTGAATCATTTTCAGTAAAATCTTATTTCTATTTCCGTGTTTTGAAGTTAGTTGGTTAGTTTTTCATTTTATTTTTTTGGGAAAAAAATAATTTATTTTTCTGCGCTGAACAAAGCTTGCAAAAAATGAGCTCTTGTTATTTTAAATACGTAAAGGTTGTGCTCGAGTTGAATTTTGATAATTAATTAATAAATAAATTAATAAAAATTATATAAATAATAAAAAATATAAAAGAACTTACAGCGCTAAGCCCATGGTCAGCATTCAAGCTACTTCCTCCTCTTCCCGTAAAGTTCAAAGCTTCCGGAATTTCTTCCATGGTCATTAAAAATGTATTAAGTAATAAAAAGAAAATCCACCACTCGTATCACAACTAACACATATCACTTAATTACCCGAACGAAACTTGTTTATTTATTTTCTTGAATTTTTTTCCCAGTTACTGTTTTAAAAACAACCCGAAAATATTTACAAAATATGTCCAAAGAATAGATCGTAACCGTTTAAATTGTCTGAGTGTTCAAAAAAGTGTCCGAACACGTTCAGCGCAGTTACGCCAACATTCGATGGCAAACAGTCTTTCCAAAAGCAATCTGGATGCAAATTTTGTTGAGCGTCGACCACGTGACAACGACCCGTATGTAGAATAGTGGGAGAGAGAGCGCGGCTTTTGGGACGGTGTTGGGGTTTTGATTAGACACCGCCTATTTTGTATTTTATTTTTGTTGGACGAGCTTTCGTTGGAGCTTTTGATATTATACAGATCTTATTTTGGTGTGTTTTTGATTATTTTATGTTTTGGTTTTTAATTTATGTACAGGGTTATTCATTGTAAATCAGCCGACCCCTATTATCGTTATTATTGCTTTTAGAAAAAAACATTCTCATACATATTGAGAAAAATCTATTCGAGCCATGCGATTTACACAAGTGCGATAAGCAAAATATGAGAAAAACACTTGAAAGAGAGAGAAGAATAATTATGCGCAGTCAACTGTTGCCAAATGTATTTATCTGTAATACTATAGTTTATTTCTTAATATCTGACAGCACAGTAGCCTCATTAAATATTCAAATAGAAATTTATCTTTTACAGAGTGATCGTAAGAATTTTACAAGTAAATACTAAAATTCTAATGCAAAACAAGTAGGTGTCTGTATTGGTTATCTATACATCCCTGTTTCAGCTCAAAATACAATATGGTAATAAAACTGAACAATGCCAGATAAACGATAAATATTGCGGCAGTGGCGGAGATTACGATATTAGTTTATTCTGCTTATTTAATTAGATTCGGTCGACATTACAGTTGAAATTAAATTCATTCGTTCAGGCCTATTAACAAGTTACATTTTCATTTTTATTAAATTAAATTAATTAAAGAAAATATAGTTTAATTTTCATAATTAAAATTTATTGACAATGAATTAATGTGTGTCAAGTAAAGTAAACATACCATTTATAACAAATATAAAATTCAATCTATAGTATCATCCTCTTCGCTGGCCATACAAGAATCTTCCGAAGACTCGTCGAGAGAGATCACTATCGGTTCTATAGTTTGTTCTATGAGGTTATCTAAAACCCACATTTTCTCTTCCTCTTTAATTACATGATTCTCAGCATCTCTCCAGTTCTCTTCAGTTATTGTTGTCAATGAGTACTTCATTCAGTAGATAAACCTTCTTTGAAAGCTTGACGACTGGTTTTAATACTTTTGTCCTGCCATATTTTTTTCACTGAATGTCCTTCATTGAGCCATGTCTCATCTAGATAATAGATTTGTCTTCCCTCCTGTCTATATTTTCGGATATCTCGTAAATACTGTCGTCTCCAACATATTATTTGCTAGTTGTCGATTAGCACTGATTTGCGACTTTGCTTCTCCCAAGTAAAATTTAATTTGTGTAATATTTTCCACAAAGTTTTTCGCCCTATGTCAGGCAAATTCTCGTCCTCCTTTACCATTCTTAGAATTATGTCGAGGGTTGAGATCTCTTTTTTAAAATATAATTCGTCTACTTTTCGTCTTATTGTATTTTATTATGTTCATCAAGGTCAAGTGGTTTTCTTCCAGTTGACTTTTTAGGTGGAGATATATTTCCATTTTTCCTCTTCCTTAGAAGCCTGTAAATAGTAGATTCGCTAACTCCTGTCATATTGGAACATGTCGAAACTATATTTCTAACAGTAGCAGCCGGCATTTGATGTACAACAGCATCATGCACATTTAACACTACAGTCTTCGTTTGTAAGCTAAGCACGCTCTTACACTTTACTGGGGTGAAACTTGAAGACATTTTTCACAACACAGTTAACACTTATGGAACGTAAGCGACTCTGAGCAAAACAAATTATACAAATTTGGGCGAGACCAAGTTTCACCGTATATACCTGCAAAATTTCTAAGTAGTCATTAGGACAATCCCTAGTAGGACCCTATTGTAATGTTTCTTGGAAATTATCAATTTGTTTTAACTAACCGAATTTAGATTCATATTACCTTTATATATCAGATCGGGTATAAAATTAAATAGTAAATAAATTCCTTAGATGAACGATGACGCTTATGGTTTACTACCTGACTAGCATCTGTGACCTTTTCGCGTGCTGTCAGACAATAAGAAACAGACTATAGTCTTACATTACAGTCTTTTTAAAGAAATTGCTAGCAATTTAATTGCTGGCCTTTTTTGAATAATAATTGCGCATGCGTTCCGGTCATTTTCACGGCAACTTTCAGGCTTGAAAAATATAGAAATGTTTCTAATTTTCAAGGTTATTCACGCGCAACTTTACGTAGTTTTAGTGATTTTAGATTTTGACAACATAATTATTGTGTGGTTATAAAAAATAGAAGAAGAATCATAACGATACTTTGAATTTTTTATATTAATATTTTGTTTTGGTTGTAAACTACCTAATTTCTAAAATTATCTCTTGGAGATTTGTGTGGTGTTGGAAATATCTACATTGGAAATGGCGAAAAAAATTTCTAATATGCTAATAATAATGTCAAATGTCAAAAAAATCTTGGAAAGTTGCAACAAATAAGGCTCAAATGTAAGAAGACTATATTTTAATTTTGCATGCAATTTAGGTATATTGCCTGCAATAAAATTGCTGCAAAAAGGCTGTAATGTAAGACTAGTATAAAAGTTATTCCCAATTTTTGTCGGCAACAATGTTAAATACCAATAATTGTTAAATCGAAAGCAGTGTATAGATTTTATTTATCGCAAATTGTAATTTGTCCCTTTATTTTCTTGAACTATATTATTTTATTCTTATCTGTGTTGATCTCACTTTTTTCAAAAATCATAAATATTACCAATCTCGAATATCTCCCAATAAATACGGCGTTATCCCGTATTAAAAGTTAATTGCAAAATAAGATAATTATTCCTTAGAAGGTACCAAACATTTTAAACTGGCAACGCTGCTTTCATATCAGATTGGTAGCTGGAACTAAAAACACTCCCAACGCTGACTGCGAACAATTATTCTTCTCTCTCTTTCAAGTAGTTTTGCTCATATTTGCCTTGTCGTACTTGTGTAAATCGTATGACTCGAATAGACTTCTCGTGATCTGTATAAAAGTTGTTTGGTTACAGTTAAATGAATATAAAAAAGAAGTCAAAATATAGATACAAAATAGAAAAAAAAATTATTTAAAAAATAAATAGATAAAAGAATATTATACTTTGTATCCCCTTAGATCTGCACGCCATTGAACTTTTGATAGAGTTCATGTAATAACCTTTTTGGTGTGCGTCATCGATTGTTAATGTTCTTCTTACACATTACGTTGGAAGAAATGGAAAAATAGGCAGGTCTGTGATTAGTCCTAATTAAAATATCACAATAATAATGAACCGTTTAAATGTATTACAAATCTTCAGCCTAATCTTTGGCTTTAAAAATTTTATTAGTTGATGTTTAGATTACGCTCAAGCGCGAACTATCAATCGGGAGAAATTACAACATTCAAAATAGGATGCAGACGTACCTTCCGTAGAGGCAATGTGTCTTTCGTCTTTTTCTACAGTCCCACTGACAGTTCTTGTCAGGTCTGTACTTTGTTGTTTTTGTTTACGGTCAATTATTATTTATGAAAAGGGAATATTAATGTTATTGCTATATTTATTTAAATAATACAAAAATATGCCTAGATACACTGAAAAACATCAGCAATTGGAAAGTTCTTAAGTATTTTGAGTTAGAAAAAGAAGCTGGTATAATTATTTATTTCATAGTCTTTTCGAATTTGGCTGAATACGATCCTGATGATTTTATTTATCAAATTTAAGGTTAGCTATGTGACAAAATAGCAAATAACATAAACGACATCCCAAAACGGATATACGTCACAAACGATGACGCAAACCAAGAAGGCTATTGAACGTACTATAGCATACCTAGCTGCTACCAAACAACTTTCATAAAAGCAAGGTCTAGGAAGGAACTAATAGAAGTTTTAAAACGTCTAGAAAATATTGCGAGACAATAGGGTCTCCAGTTAAATGAGCATAAAACAAAATACATGATAATGAGAACAGGTAATGGATAGAGATCTGACTTACCGGAGTATTTTAGACTTAGACAATAAATAGTACACTATTAAGAATACAGACGAAATAAGCTACCTAGGAATTAATATCCATAACATAAATGATGAGTCAGAAGAAATTAATACAAGAATAACAAAGCAAAACAAAACAAGAGCACTATTGAAGACATTTAAATCGAAAAGAATACTTATATCAATTATTTGGAACAGAGCTGTGAATCATGAATAAAAAATTAATAGAAGTTACTAGATATGTGGGAAAGAAAAATACACAGAAGAGCTGATGGGGGTATATTCTATATAGAAATGACAAGGAGTAATAAATCATTCATTCAAGTAGATTTCATAGACGTACCAAAATATATTTTAAGAGGGTATACCGTGAGGTACATTTTGTATTGAAAAACCCAGTTTTCTTAGAAACATTATCGGGAATATTATTTTAAAAGAAAGTAGGTACATTAAATCAGTATACTTAGTATTAGTTCTTTGAGTAAAGTTTTCTTAGAAACATTATCGGGAATATTATTTTAAAAGAAAGTAGGTACATTAAATCAGTACTTAGTATTAGTTCTTTGAGTAAAGTTGTATGAAGTTGTATGGTTTTCATAATATTGTAAACAGTTGGAATATATTTAAAACATTTGTTGAATGTTAATTGTGCAAGTACCAAACAATGTCGATAAGCCAAGGACCATCTAAACGACCAAAAACAGGTCCATTATCTTTAAATGAAAAAACTCTGATATTGAATTGTTATATATCATTGAAAAACAAGGATCCAAGTGCAAGTGTTGATGATATTGTGGAATTAACGGCTGCTATGTTGTGTGTTGCCAAATTAACAATTTATAGATTACTAAAAGAAAGCAAGAATGGAACTCTTCAACCCCCTAAAACTCCTTCAGGCCGAAAACCAATTGAGATCGATGAGTCATTAAAACAAAGACTAAGGCGTAAAGTCCATGGATTTTACTTACGAAAGGAAATTCCAACACTTGACAAAATTATGACATCAGTGCAAGAAGATACGGACTATCCAAAATTCTCCAGAATGACATTATGCAAACTTTTGAAAGATGTGGGTTTCAGATATACAAAACATAATAGAAAATCTCTCTTGATAGATAAACCGGAAATAATTTTTTGGAGAAGAGACTATTTCAGAAGCATTCGACATGCCAGAGAACAAAATTTGAAAATCTTCTACTTAGACGAAACATGGATAAATGCTGGATATACAGTTTCCAAATCTTGGCAAGATGAAAACATTAAAAGCGGAAGGCAGGCATTCGTGGAAGGTTTGTCGTTAGGTTTGCAGCCACCATCTGGAAAAGGAAAAAGACTTATCATTGTCCATGTTGGAAGTTCTGGAGGTTTTGTTGATGGTGGATTATTAACTTTTATTTCAAAACGCACGGGGGACTATCACGAAGATATGAATGGGGATGTCTTCGAGGAATGGTTTGTTCAAATGTTGGATCTGATTCCAAAAGGGGCTGTTATTGTTATGGACAACGCAAGTTACCATTCACGGTTACGAGAAGCATTGCCCACAAGTCGTTGGCGTAAAGCAGAGCTTTTGGAGTGGCTTATTTCGAAAAATATTAAGTTTCCAAAAGATCCACTAAGGAAAGAACTTTACAGAATTGCAAAAATGAACAAGAATAAATACAAAACCTACATTGTAGATTGTAGAAGAAATGGCTCCTTCTCGTGGTATATCAGTTCTTCGACTTCCCCCTTATCATTGTGAACTTAATCCCATAGAATTAATATGGGCTCAGGTAAAGGGGGAAGTTGGAAAAAAAATACTACTTTTAAAATAAACGATGTTGTGAAATTGTTTGAGAGTGCTGTAAGTCATGTTAGTAAGGAAAATTGGACAAACTGTATCGAGCATGTTATCAAAGTAGAGGCAAATATGTGGAAAATTGACAATATTTGTGATGATTTAATCGACCCTATTATTATTAATGTCAACAACGATTCTTCCTCTTCCGAGTCGGATATAGAATAAAATGTAAGTAATAAATGTATTCCAATAATTATTTCTTTTCATTTTTTATTATATTATAATTTAAAACGTATTTTTTTTCCCAAAATACACACCACTGCATTGCGTTATTGCTTATCTGCTAATCCTTTAACAATGAAGAAACCCTAAACTTTGCTACAACTGAAACAAATACGGGGTCGATCTACCTGGTTTTTAGATTTACGGAAGAAATGTAATTTAAAGTAAGAGATTTATCAAAAATTTCATGGTGTCCCTGTAAAGGTTTTGCATACTTAATTAGGGTTTATTACTCCTCGTGCTTTTTGTACATACTATAGGAAAATGAAGATATCTGGATCAGAAGTACAAATTAGGAGCTCATGGAAAAGTTCTCCGATATCAACGGTATAAAGGGCTCAACGTATAAAATACTTAGGGCACATAGAGAGACTAGCAAATACCAGAGCAACAAAAGAAGTATATTTAGAAGAGGAATTGGACAATATCCACAATAAATTTTAATATTGTCTTACACCGAATAATGCAACAGTATATAAAAATTGCTTTTTTACACTTTCAAATTATTATATTATACACACAGCCATAAATAAAAACACCAAAATAAAAATATACAAAACACTAATAAGACCAGTGATCGCGTATGGCTTAGAAACAACGGTAATAAACAAAAAATAAGCAGAAGACTTAAAAATCATAGAAAGAAAGATTCTTAGAACGATACTGGGGCCGAACATAACAAGAACTTGGGAAAGGAGACCCAAAACTAACAAAGAAATAGAAAGCGAGTTAAGCAATGAGACAATATTTCGTGAAATATATAAAAGCACAATGCCTAAAATGGGCAGGACATATTATAAGACGAAAGCCTGGAGAAATGATAAGAAGAATAACACAACGGACTCCTCTATGGCCGATAAGAAGGGGAAGACCCAGAGAAAGTTGGTGGAATCAGATAGAAGAGGATACAAAAAGGATGGGAATCAAGGAGTGGAAGTGGAAGTGGAAGCCAGGACACACACAAGAAAATGTTACAATAAGAGGAGTGAAAAGGGAGTAATCCACCCTAATAAATGGATTCAAAGCGCATTAGCGTTAGCCACAATCTATTAGATTTAAAGGCTTGATGGTGATGATGATACACACACTAGTATCTACACAAATTTACCAAAATTAATCAACTTTTGTTCTGGATTTATATTTAAATCAGTAAAAGATGCTAATTCCATCCATCTTTCTGAAGGTTGTCCGTGATCAGCTGACAACGGTGTATTTTAACAAACTATAACTTTGCAAGTAGGAATTTTTTATAGCTTTAATGTTGTTTTAGGTACTGAGGTATCTCTAGTTATTTTATGCACAAATCTTAATGAAACCCTGTATATAATAAGACAAATTATATTTAACGCAACAAAATTTGTAAATGATTTTACATTTTGCTTATTATTAATTCATTATTTTTGCCTGTTATAACTAATTGAAAAAACCCTTAATACCTACATAAACTGACGGATGAGAAATGTTTACAACAAAAACAATTTTTGGCGGATAAAATACAATCATAATTAATAATGATGAAGTAGCCAAATACGACGCATCCACCATAAAATACGATATTTTATGGTTCGTAAATTTATTGTTGAAAGTGAACAAAAACACAACTGCTTGGGACTTTTTCAGTTTTGTTTATATAATTGCAAATTTATCAAAGTTCACAATTTATTTTAAATTGATATTAACAACAGTTTTGATTAGTTTTCTATCATATAAGAAAAATCAGTTAGAAAAACCCAGTTTTTTTGTTCGCTATTTGAAATTTTAAGTAGGAGAATTCAAATAGGTACGTAAAATTATGTGAACAAAAAAATCCCCTATATTCTTATATAAAACCTAGAATATAGTCATCAAATATCAAATTTTTCAGTTGTATACGAGGTTTGTCAAAAAATATGAGCTTTACTCAAGAGTAAAGTACCTACCTTTATTTGGCAATATTGAAAAATGTTCCAAAAAAATGTTAATCAGAATTAAAAACTACGATTAAATATATGTAATTACATTCAATTAAATGGAAACTTCAGATTCTTTTATTTTTTACTAATGTTTCTATTTTGAATGAACATTTATATCTTGTGATTACGAAACACATGATAATCTTTTAGGTTTTCCATGTTTTTTAATAACTTTGCATTTAAAACGCGGAATAAGTGCATATTGATTTATTTTGCAAATAATAAAATACATTCAAACACTAAGTTATAAAATTAACATCATATTAATGTTAGAAACAAACAGATTTAATTTCTACTCCTACTAGTGCTTCGACATATCCAACTTTTTTTAACATTTTTCGATATTGTCAAATTTAAAGGTACTTTACTCTTGAGTAAAATTCATATTTTTGGACAAACTTCGTATATGACTAAAGGGCTGGGATTCTGCATAAAATTATTTTTAAATAATATTGTTTTATTTATTAAAAAATTCATCGAACATTAAAAATTTCTGATTTATAAATGAATATCTAGGTATATATAAATATTTTTTCAATTGATTTTATATTCTAATACATTATTAGGTTTTCCATACATATAAAATATTGAATTTCTATTTTTATAATCGATTTCGAGGTTAGATCGTTAGATGGGATGTCAAAATTCAAAAACCAGGGAAGCAAACCTTACAAATACTAACTAACTAACTAACGGTCTGTCGTTTTCAAGGTCGTAGGCTTTTTGACGTCACTGAGAAAAAAGTGTCATCACCTTCAAAGCTTTCCGCACTTTTTTAAATTTTTAGGATAGAAATCTAGCCCCCAAAAAAATACGGGGACATCAAAATCCTTTATGTCCAATTACCTACATTACTTTAATAATAGTACATTGTTTACCGGGTAGGAAAAGCTTAACATTCC
>CAJUYH010001670.1:46894-64895 GCA_910591685.1 Galerucella tenella
TTTGACAGGAATGTCAAAATTTCCTAGCGATTTGCGGAAAATTAATTTTCTTGATATCATACTACAGTTTATCTACTTTAAAGGATAATTTACTAGTAAATTTGACTTCGCGGCAAAGCAAATATTGACAGATGCACTTAGTAGCATCAACTTTCTGAAAAACCGATCCGCTACTTATCGCGAGATGTTTCATACAGTTTAAATGGTTTAAAACATCAACATGATGCTGTTAATACACCACAAAGTTTTCAGAGGAGAGAGACCGCCAATAAGAATAGATATTCTCTCGCATGGCGCAATAGGCGTGGCAGGCTCCGCCTCCACTCGGGAGGATTTTACAAGGATAATAAAGGACTTTTAGGGTGGATAACACATGGAACATACGCTAAAATAGCTCGACGAACCAAAATGTAGTGGGGAAGTTTATATGTGGGCTGTTATCGATTATTTTGTTTGGATAAAAGATGAAAAAAGGCGAAATAGAACTACAAATATTGTGTGCATTAACAAACTTTTACATAAACAAAGTATTTTATACCCAAGATATGATATATTTATCTACCTGTAACCTACTTGTATCTACGTAATAGTAATAGACAGAAAGAGACAACTACTGTTTCTACTACCTACCACTTGTTATATAATACGTACCGCAACCCGCAACGCTCCATTGCATTACATTGAGAATGGTATGGAGGCATTCTGAGCATCTTATAAATTATATGATCAATAACATAACATATAGTAAGTTTCATTTCCTAGTGTTTTTTGGCATTTCGAAATAGTTCAGATAGGTAGGTATACTAACATTGTGGCTGGATCCAGTCATTCTTTCCTGTCATTTGCACGCTGATTGTACACTCCTAGCTGTCAGAATAGTTGATAATACGGTTTCGTTGGAAATAAAATAATCTGGGTTCACACCACTATTGCATAGGTAGAGGAGGGTGGTACTAAGTAAGACCACAGAGTACACCATCTAACGACGGCGTACTATTTAATTTTCCCTCCAAATTACGTTTACTGTCAGTGAGTTGTTGACATTCATAAAGCAAAACGTTCTGCGGCTTTATAGATTGTTTTAGATGATTTTTACAGTATTTTTATACAAAAACTAATTTTAAGGTAAGTTAGTTACTTTCTTATATCGATGTATTATACTGTTTAACATTTGTTTCATAGAATTTTGTGAATGTGATATTTGTAAATATTTGGTTACTAACCCTACTTTCTGTATGATCATAGACATTGATATTAACATAGATATTCTTTTTTTTATTTGTGAACCATTTTACCTAATTAAAGCACGCCTCAGCGTGTTTAAATCGAACTTTAAAAAACGCGCGTGTTCTAAAGTTACCGTGGCAACATCAACAACTCGAGAAACGAAGTCTAAATCTATGACCTAAATCATGTCTAAATGACAATTTTTTTATTATTGATCTGACAGGAGTAGTTTGTAACGTCAAAACTTTTATTCGAACAATATTTAACAATGTCAAATTTATAAATTAAAATGGAAAGTGCCGTTGGTATTGTTTGAAATATTAATATTTCGATTTTTCAAATTTATTCAACCATTTGACATTTAGTTCTTATTTCCATTTATGATTTCCATTTCTTGTTGTTGTAGTAGTTATAGACCAATATTTATAATTTCAAAGTGCACCAATAAAAAAAATAGCGTAAAGTATTCGTGGATAACTGGTCTTTAAAACACTTGCTCTATTTCGAGCACTCCGGCTTCGCTTCGCTTCGTCGTGCTCGAAAAATCGCGCGTGTTTTAAAGACCTTAATATCCACTTATACTTTAATATACTATTTGAGGGCGTTCTGAAACTAAGTGAGACTGTCTCAGTTAGTACCATAGCCTTTAGATATTTCCATTTACGGACCTTTTAAAGCATATTATAATGCTGCATGCGACAAGTATATGCTTCAACATCCTGGAGTTCCTATGACCATATATTCAGCAGGACGAATTTCAGAAGCACTCCAAAAATCTTTTACGCCTAGTAATATAGTCGTGGGATTCAGAAAATCAGGAATTCCCCCGTTTGACCCAGATGTGTTTAAGGACGCCGACTTCTTAACTTCGTTTGTAACTGACCGACCATATTCTAATGATCAATAAACTGAAAATAAGAAAAATCAACCTGGTCCATCAGAGGAAGAAGTAAAAATACACAACAAAAATGTTCCCCCTGCTGAAAAAACACCTCCATATACAAATAGCTCAAACTAGCTTTATTTCACCCGAAGATATTCGAGGATTTCCCAAAGCATTACCCAGAAAACAAATTGGAAAGGGAAAAGAAAAGGGATGAAGTAAAATAATAACGGAAACGCATGAGAAGGATAAACTGATAGAAAAGGAAAAATCAAAATTAACTAAAAAAGTTAAGCGAAATATAAGTGAGTTACAGAAGGGGGGACCTAAGAAACCGCGTCAAAAGATAAGAAGGCGATGAAACGGGATTCGACAGACACTGATACCTACCTCTGAAGATTCCGAATATGAAACGTTTTCTGAAACTGAAGACTGGGTACCCGATGATGGAACTGAAGATACCGTTGTGACCAAAGGCAGATGTATCAGTGGACAAATTTGTTCCCAAACAAATTTATTATGTCTCAAAAGTTACAGGAGTGTCTAACGATGTGTTCGAAGTGTCTGTTCTTCGTAAGAGCCTTAAATTTTCGAACTGCTTTGTGTTTCCAGATATACCCGATACATCTTTTCTTGCGTTGAATGACATAGCAATGGTACTTCCAGATCCTGTTCCAGGCACTACAAAGCGACAGTCTAAATTGTACAAATTCAGAATTAACTTCATTTCGGTTAATATTCGCTAAAAAAATTATTTGATTTTTCTAATTTACTGAAGGTATATAATATTGTATGTCTCAGTTGGTACTTTTGTTAGTCTCACTTGGTACACTTTCAGGTACTAAATGAGACAAGATCGCACTTAAGAAAAATATATTTTATTTTGCTTAGAGATTATACTATAAAATAAAATGAAAAGAAAACGGATGTATAGAAAAATAAATAATTTCGAGTAAAAAATGTTAATTTCGTCTCACTTAGTACTATCCTCCCCTACCTACCTACCGAAAGAAAACAATAAATGGACGAAAAACATTTAGACAAGTGGATAACGCGCGGTGATTCCCCTTAAGCGAGTACCTAAACGTGTTCATTATTTGTGGGAATCCCCGAAAATTGGTTTGGTTTTCAAGAATAGACAATAAATATGTGGGTTGCCATATGTGTAAAAAACAAATAGCTAAGTGTACTGCTAACTTAATAATCACCACCCGCCCCCCATGTCTTCAACAGTGGGGTGTTTAGAAACTTGCTTTGGGTATAGGGCCGAGGCAAAAATAAAAAATGTTACCAAAATTAGTCGTGGTACTGATTGACCGAAATAATGAAACGAAACAACACCAGAACAACCATTCTTTTTTATTTTGGCTAAGCAAAGAACAAAAATGGTAAATAGCATATTTATTTTTTCTAGTTCAATTATTTCAACCTGACTAGTCTTTGAGGCTCATTCGTCTGGGTTTACTTGTGGCGAACCTATTTATCACATTTTCAATATTGTGAATATTAAGTAAAGTTGGTTTTCAGGCGCTTTACGGTTGAAAAGCTCCTTTCCGCTGTTGCCGTTGATTCAGATAGAGTCGCAAATATCTGCAGTAAAATCTTTATTGCAGGAAACAAACTCGCCTCAAAATAAAGTGCTTCGATTGCTGTAGAGGGCAAATCTGGTTTATCTTCTCATCTTTTTTGCCACATTATTATTTCAGCTCTTAGTTCTTGTTTTGATATATTAATGTCTGATTCATACACTAAACAAGCAGGCAAAACAAAAAAAGTCAAAGAATGTTCTATATGTAAATATTAAAGACTCATGCATCCGATTTCCATTTTATATATAGCAACAGAAATATACCTAACTGTTCCTTTGTCTAAGAATTGTTTTTTTGGACGCACACGAATTCCCGACATTATAACCACTCTACCTGTGTCATAATTAGGGTACGTTAAGCTGTCACTCGAGTTCCCGTCAGGATGAAAACTTGCCTGTTTAAAAGGTCTTTATTTGGGCAGGGATGAGTTGCGCTCAACAGTCATTTTCTACCTGAATACGAATAAGAACACCAAAATTAGGAGCCGAATTGTGCGCAACAAGATAAACATAAAATTGAGGAGATTGAGGAAATATAAAATAAATTAAATGGTAAAGGTATTTGTACATTTATTTCAGGAATAATAAGACACCTAACCTAACCCCGCCAGGGTAAACTAATAGGGCAGTCCTGAATACAGAACAGATTAAATAAACTGGACGGCAATTCGAGTGCGGAATTAAGATACCTGCAAGAGTCGGACGGGAACTCAAGTGTATTATATTGGTCATTAAGGAACCTGACGGGAAATCGCGTGCATCGGTTTTTTTGATTCACTAACATAGAAAGAACATAGAAAGAACAATATTAAAAAAATGTGTAGGTACCAACATTTTTAGTTCTCTTAATCAATAATTATTGTGCAGCAGCAACCGTAAAGTGTGTCACTTTCAAATAAAATTGCTGATAACATAAAAATTCTAACACTAGGTCGCCGCTGATTCGACATTTTGTTTTACTTAACATTTTAAATTAAGTAATTCTTTTTATCGATGTTCTATATTCCAACAACGTCTATTGCTAGGTCATCAATAAATCAAACCACACTACAGGGTGTTACTTCCTATCAATATTTAGGTACCTACATTGCGAAAGTATGAGATAAATCTGGAACTTTATACCATCAACCTAGTCTGTATATGCATTACAGGAGCAATGAGAACATGCCCTACGGCAGCCATGAAAGTGGTTCTCAACCTCACACCACAGATAACATACTTACCACACACCACTATATAATGGTGGTGAAAAGTGTTGCAGAAAGAACAAGATACAGCCTAGTAGGGGGGAATCATTAAAAAAACCACCTCCCCACTTCTTAGAAATCAGACAACCCAGGACATGCCACAAGACGGTATGATGAAGAAGTATGACTTTTCAAAGAAATTCTTTACGGATTTAAGCAACAAGAAGGAATGGGATCCAAATATAATTACCTGACTTGGAAAGAATACCATTCAATGGATCATAGACGGCTCAAAAGCAATACCAAACCAAACACTCTGAAAGCTTGGAAAAAACCCCAAGTATCTTTCCATCGGAATTTACCGCCATTAGAAAGTGCACCCATCTCAATATTGATAAAGGATGAAGATGAAACCTCCATCCACATACTTTCGAATTGCACAGCAATTCAGAATCCTAGGGTACAGCACCTGAGAGATTACTGGTTAGATGAGGGACATTTACCTAAGTTGAAGCCTGGAGATATCCCTAAATTCCTCCGGGAAATAGGACTAAATGTGTTATCACTGGTCTCTGAGACTCTCCTCAGAAATTAAGTAGAAGTAGGGGTGCACAATAGTTCTTTTAGGTCTCAGTGAATGTCACCCCAAAAAACATAACTTCGTACTTTGCGTGGAAAGGTGCTCTTTGAATAGTGATTATAGAAAAACTGCATGCTATTTTCATGAAAATATTGCATAACTCATAACACACAAAATTTTAAAAACAATCAAAATGATGAAATGTTAAACAAACAAAGTAATTTATAATAAAATTATGATATTCTGTCTGATTTTAAAGGCAATTGATCATCATAAGCACCATTTTAAATAATTTTACAAATTTTAAGCTGAGCTACTTTTAAAATGGCTATTTTCTAAATTGATGTGTACCCACGCTTCAATTACCGAACACACCCTACACCCTCATGATACAGACCACAGACCTTAAAACATGTATGTTTTGTGATACAGACGTGGTAGTTCAAATGTATTCACTTTTCACGGTAGTTCAAAAGTAGGTTATCTGTGGTTCAAATGAATTATTTAACCTTAACCTCACACTTCAAACAATGTTATTAAATAAGGGAATGCAAATATTATGGGTATCAAAACATATATTAAGAAATAATGCCCGTTTCCACAGCTATAAAAAGGGCATTATTCTTGGAATAGAAACATCCTGCGATGACACTGGCTGTGCAATTTTAGATACAGATGGAAATATTCTAGGAGAAGCATTGAACTCCCAACATTTAATTCATTTAAAGTAAGTACATACAGCATATCATAGAAATATGGCCATGTAAATGTTGATTAAAACTATTTCAGTAATGGAGGAATTATACCTCCCATTGCTCAAGATCTGCATAGGAAAAATATAGAAAATGTTGTTAATCAAGCAGTTCAAAATGCAAATATTTCATTTGAAAGTATAGATGCAATAGCTGCAACTGTAAAGCCAGGTAAGTTATTTTCTTCACTTATCATGTGACAGTTTATAGCAATAATGCTATTTGAAAATACGTATAAATGTTATTTGCTGTACCTATAAGTCGTTATTGAGACTAATGGAGTATTGCGTATATTTGTAGTTTAAACATTTTTCAACATTTATTTAGTTTCTTTCAATAATTAGGTATATTTTGTATATAGTATAAAATGAGTTTATGCACAAAAACTGTATAAAAAAATTATTATGAAGAAACTGAAGTATGGGGCTGTTGTGAGGTTTCTAAAGTAGGGGTAACTTCGGCATCTTTTTCAGCAACAGAATTTCCTGATTCTGGATTTTGACATTCATATGAATCACAAGAAACATTGCCACAATCTCCTCCAGACATTCCTTCAATGTCATTTTCATTTTCTTCATCAGCAGCTGCAAAAAATGTTTTTTATTTAAATTGAAAGACAAACCAACTAATTAAAAATTACAACAATTTCAACAAATTTTCTGTGTCTTACATTTAATTGATATACCATACATACCTATATATTCAACATTGTTTTCCCTGGCATCATATTCTTCTATAAGATGTTCGGCTTCACTCATATCACTTTCGCTACTACTGCTTGAAAGCATTAATGATACTGCTGAATTCAACAAATTAGGAGAACTTATTGAGGCTTCTACACCTATTAGTTGTTGACAGTCTTCATTGCTTCTTATTGATGAATTGCCTGGTGATTTTTGACCACTTACCTAACATACCCAAACACACAATTAAAACAGACAAACATTTAGAAGGTATGAACTATTCTAATGGTCCAATAGCATTTAAATTTGACTTTCAATTGAATACCTGATATATTATGTCAATAAATCTTCAGGAAAGGTGACTTTCTTTTAACAAAAAGGTGGCCCTAGTTATACCTGAGTTTGTATGGAAGACTCTGATGTAGAACTACAGATTGAATTTTCACTAGATAAGTTTTTCTTGTTACAAGAACAAGGTGTTATGGCATTTGTATTATCACCCGAACTATTCACCATTTTCACATCTCCAGCAGCTAAATGTGGGTTATCAGTTGATACAGATTTCTCAGGCGCATCCGTTTTGGAAGTAGAAGGGAAGTCGCATGTGTCACCTGCAGTTGCTATAAAAATTCAATAAAATTATATTGCAAAATAAGACAGTGTTCATGGCACACAAGAAAAAAAATATTTCCAGTTTTTCAACTCCTTACCTGATGCATTTTTATTCATTGATGCAACAGAATTATCGGTAGTTGTTTTAACGACTCGATCTTTGCCTTCGTTCATTTGAGTAGCATATTGACGTTGTGTAGCTTGTAACTGGTTTATGTACCACTGCTGATCTCGACATTTTTGATAGAATGTTGGAGCTCTCACTTGGAACCTTTCAATCAAACAAATATAAATCCACTAGCAAATATTTGACATTTATACATTAGAGAGGGTAAGGAGGGTGAAGCTAGAAAACAATCTTACTTTAATACCAAGGTATCATTGATCAAATTTAAGTATCCTTCGCTAGCTAAAAGATCTAATCGGAAAAATCTATTGTAACCCCAACACTCTCCAACTTCAAAGTCGGATGCAAATTCTCTAACAATATTTTTTGAAGGATCTCTAGTAACTTGATGAATCATCTCAACTCTGTACTCATATTTAGATGTTTCGGGATAGCCTACAACAGTATATTATGTGAATGTGAAGCTTTTTAGATTTCTATTATTAAAATCAATTATTACCTGCTGTTAATTCCAGAAAAACGGATAAGTAATTTGCGCGCACTACTCCATTTCCTTCAGGATACACTTTAAGTCGCCAACACAGACCATTGCAATGCAGCGGATTGGAGTAGACCGGATCTGATTTGCTTTGCAGTTGAGAAAAAGGGTACATCACATAAGTACTTGTCTCGTAAGGAGGAACGATTTCGCTAAAAAAATAGTAAATTGATAGGATAATACTAAAGCTTTAACTTGAATAACCTCATCAACATTTTATACCAAAGTAAAACTTAACCTACCTATGGAAGTCTGCAGGAACAGGAGCAGTGACAAAACTGGTCATTGGTTTCTTTCTTATAGTATTGATCATTCTAGACAATTCCCCACTCTTGGATATGAGTTCAGATTTGGTGGATGTGTGTAACTGGTGCTCTATCTCATGTAAAAGATGCTCTAACTGTTCTGTCTCCTATAACAAATGTATGGAGATTCTATACTCTAAAACTCATTTTCACTGTTTAAAAACAAAATTTATTGACAATAAAATCATAGAAAAAGTTTAGTGTCGTTTTTTGGAGACCATAATTACTTGTTATCAAAGCTTTTGTATTTTGCCACCACACTCTACGGAAATAGTCATTAATACAAATAGAATTGGTAATACATTTACCAAGTCATTTTATCCAGTAAATCATGAAATACAAATATTTACCTGTGTAAGGGAATCTTTTTGCCCCATTAGAGTTAATAATTTGCTTTTCAGTTGCGAGTCTAATCTGGATATCATTAATTCAACAGCATTTCTAATTTCTCTAACTCTTTCATCTTTTGCAGATCGAACCGAATCTACATTTCTCTCTACTTCTTGAACAATACTTATAAGTTCCATCAACCTTTAAATACAACCAAAAAAATATTATTAACCAATAAAAAACAAGAAATTGATTGCTTTGACATTTTTCGGTTTTTGCTGGTAATAATTTGTATCCTAATAACTATTTTATCCCTCCTTTTGTATGTAGTAAATGTAAGTAAGTAACTTTAAATAGAAGTTCCAACTGGACAAATGCAGTAAAGACAGTCAAAACTGCGGTGAGTCTGCTAATTGGGTACTGTAACCTCAATGGGCACTTGCAATTGATAGAAATAACAGATTCTTGCAAATGATAGATATAACAGATTCTGGCAACTGATGAAATTAACAGACCCTTGAATCTGATAGAGTTAAGAGATTCTTGCAAATGATAGAATTAACAGATTCTTGCAACTGATATAATTAACAGATTCTTGCAACTGATATAATTAACAGACTCTTGCAACTGATGGAATTAACAGATTCTTGCAACTGATAGAGTCAACACATTCTTGCAGCTGATAGAATTAACAGATTCATACAACTGATAGAATTAACAGATTATTGCCACTGATAGAATTAACAGACTCTTGCAACTGATGGAATTAACAGATTCTGCAATTGATAGAATTAACAGATTCTTACAACTGATAGAATTAACAGGTTCTTGCAACTGATAAAATTAACAGACTCTTGCAACTGGTGGAATTAACAAATTGTTGCAACTGATAGAATTAACACATTCTTGCAACTGATAGAATTAACAGATTCTGCAATTGATAGAATTAAAAGACACTTGCAACTAATAGGATAGAATCAACAGATTCTTGCAACTGTTATAGATTCAACAGATTCTTGCAACTGATAGAATTAACAGATTCTTGCAACTGATAGTATTAACAGACTCCTGTTACTGATGGAATTAACAGATTCTTGCAACTGATAGAATTAACATATTCTTGCAACTGATAGAATTTACAGATTATTGCAACTAATTGAATTGACAGATTCTTGCAACTGATAGAATTAACAGACTCTTGCAACTGATAGAATTATTATCAGATTCTTGCAGCTGATAGAATTAACAGATTCTTGCAAGTGGAATTAAAAGGTTTTTGCAACTGATATATTGACAGATTCTTGCAACTGATGAAAGTAACAGATTCTTGCAACTGATAGAATTAACAGACTCTTGCAACTGATGAAATTAACAGATTCGTGCAACTGATATAATTGATAGATTCTTGCAACTAATACTATTAACAGATCTTGCAACTGATGAAATTAACAGATTCTTGCAAATGATCGAATTAAAAGATTCTTGCAACTGATAGAATCAAAAGATACTTGCAGCTGATATAATCAACTGATTCTTGCAGCTGATAGAATCAACCGATTCTTGCAGCTGATAGAATCAACCGATTCTTGAAGCTGATAAAATTAACAGATTCTTAGAACTGATAGAATTAACAGATTCGATCTATTAGAGGAAGAAACGGATTTAGAATAGTATTAAGTTGAGTGTACAACTTACCTTCTTCTGAGTTGGACTACTTCGTCCTTAATCTGTGATACGTGTTGATCGTAAACTTCATTTAAAGGTTTAAAAGTATGTCCGGAATGGGTACCTCCCCAGAGGGCGCATTGATGACAGATACAACAGCGACACGTCCAGCAATAAACTGATAATTTTTCTAAATGTGTGGTACACTTATCCCTTTCAATGTCGTTCTGTTTGGACATACCAGTAACGGATTGTAGACAATCGAGTTGTTGGGTAACCTCTTCTACCCATCGGCAGTTTACTAGTTCGTGAAGGTGGAGAGATGCTCTTAATAAAAGATAATATATAAATTATGATATTTATATTATATGGTGCCAATAATAGATTCATGTTAATGTTAATTCAAAGGAAACAAATTGCGCCGCGTCGAATTTTATCAAATTTAATTGCTATTTTGTTTTTATCCCCATTTCAAAATTTCTTAACGTCCGCCTTTTAGATTTTGACGTCACTAGTGTAAGTTTAGATTAGTCACATATTTTGACATGGAACAAAATAATCATAAGAGAGGATAGTTACCTAATTTGAGGAATAAAAGAAGAAGATTAGGTTAGAGTGACAATATTATATTAACATGTTGTTTATATCTGTAGTGCAAAACTTGTTTCAACTTCAAAATACTTTATATGTATCTTAAAAAAATCTCGTCTATAAAAACAATTTTCAGAAAATAGTTTAAATGAACCCTTTCGAAATGATACGCTACTGTGCATTGTACTCGACCAGATTTATGTTGCGACCAAAACATTGTATATGTAATAATGTGCGAAAGCTGGTCTATTGGGGCATTATATTTTACCTGCAATGGGGACATTGAGATCTTTGTTCAGTTAGCCATCTTCTGATGCAAACGTAACAGCATAGTTTCGAGCAATGCGGACATAGGTGGGCATCCCTAAGTTTTTCCATACAAATGAAACATCTAAAAACTTCTGTTAAAGTTGATTCTGAATTAGTATTGAAACATTCCATGATTTTGAGTTTTGGAGTTCGTACAAAAAGGGGATTACAGAAAAAATTAATTTGTCACTAACTTGACGTACTGGATGTAAATGTATGAATGTGACAATTACGTTCTTCGACTCTAAACATTTGTAAAGTATTTTTCACATTGGTATTGATGCATAACCAATTATTTTGTTTGTTGAGATAAATTTGTATAATAAATACAATTAACTATACTTAAAAAACCACGAATATAATAAAAAAACGAAAAAAAGCCAATGGCAACGCCTAAAATACAATCAAACAATGAAAATGTTAGGTAAAAGATAATTGAGATTATACATGTGTAGACTCCGTTTCACATAAGAAGAAGCCACGTAAAGTTGCAGTCGTATGCGCGAACTTGTCAAAACCAGCGCCATTATTGTAAAATTGACATTCGAGATCGAAACAGTAGCGTAACGTTTTCACATTTTGTGGGTTAACACAAAATTAGAATCTGTCAGCCTTGACTGTGAGTAATTTTTCCATTAACGCTAACAAGTTTTTTAGAATGCATGGTTTTAGATCAACACTCACAGATAAACTAGCTATAGTCACCGAATAGTAGGGTGCTATAGTCTATTTCAGAATAAAATGGGGAATTCCGTCCAGTTCGGTTAGGTTAGGTCAATTTCGGTGTCGGCCATAGGCGTAGGTCTTGAAATAGTATTGTTTGTAATATTAAAATTTTAAATTATTGCGTAAGAGATTTAGGAAAAGTATGTTTTCTGGCCTGAAGTGTCAATATCAATATCAAGTGAAAATACTAATAATCCGTCCATATTGGAAGCGAACAGGGATTTTTAAAAGAAGGTTTGCTAACCTTTCAGTCGTGCCATACGGGAGATTACCGCGAGGACATGGATTCAGATGTTTTTGAAGACTATTTTGGTGAATTGATAAAATATCTTCCGGTTGATTTAACGCATAAAGAAGACTCCAACTTCATCTTGGAGAAAACAAGAAATTATTGACTGGTTAACTAACAAAAGTATTGAATTTGAAGATAATTTGATAAAAAAATAACTATTAGCTATAGCAAATTTACAAAAATATCGTTTTATGAAATACGCCGTGGATGTTATAGCAGAAAAACATAGTGTAACTGTAACATTGCGAACTAAATCCTATAGAAATTATATTGGCCCAAATTAAAGGATTTGTAGCAAGACACAGCACGACATTCAAAATGAAAGCCGTTAAGCTACTGTTTGATCAAGCCATTAAGGAGGTGACACCAGAGAACCGGCAAAAAGCAGTCCAGCATGTCATTAAAGAAGAGGAGAAAATGTGGGGTCTTGACTACTTGATCAATCGGACCGTCGACCCGTTAATTATAACGTCAAGAGGAGATGACAGTTCCTCAGATGACGAAGAATATTATGATTTCTTTTAATTTAATTTATGTATAATGTATTTTTTGTAAAAAGTACAATAAAAAATAAGTATACCTAATACTATGTACCTACATAATGCCTAATTTTTATTCTGTTAAAATAAAATTATTTCCTTTTTACGAGTATCCTACCGGCACGCCTTTGGCACACTATTTTCAGTGTTTGTGAATGGATAACAATAGGCTAATAAACCCATATATGGACCCCAACCCCGGTGGTATGGTACTACCTGCACTTGATAAAAAGGAAGAATTTTACAATGAAATCAATGCCAAACTATGAAAGTGGTTTAAATATCTGAGCTCCCTTTTGCATACCTAATTAGATTTTATTACTCTATACCTTTCTGAAATAAACTATAAATGTCAAAGAATATTGAAAAATTAAAAATAGTCGACAGTAAATGATTGCTACAAACACAACATCAAATGTCAATAATGAAATTGCTGTCAACATGAAACATCGTTTGTAACGCCAATGGTATGAAACAGTCGTTACGTGGCGACCATTGGCAACATAGATAAACAAGACCGATTTTGGTTTCTGCGCAAGTCAGTTGGCAAACTTCACGTGGCTTCTTCTTAGGTGAAACGAAGTCTACTATTTTATCATAAAAAAACATTACCTACTCTACATTACTATATTTTTTATAGTACTCTACAAACTGTCCAAATTTATTAAATTTGTTTTTTCAGCTTCCATACTTAACAGTTGTAATAAATAATGATATCACATTCGAAGCTATTATTTATTTTTCCAAATATTAATTAAAAGATCTGACCGTTACGTTGCGTTGTTACGTTAAGTGCCTTGAGCGCGTGGGCTCTCTCCTCAGTCTTGGAGCTAGTCTATCGGCGCAAAATGTTGAATGTCAGCACACATTGTATTATTAAGTACATTTAATAGAATACTTAATATGTACTTTGTGCCAAGATTTTTATAATTAATACTACTGTATATTTTTTTTAAATGAAGTTTCATCCAGAGTAAAATAAATTCTTATATTAATATGTGTATTTATTTATTGATTCAAAATTTTTTATTATTGCTTAAAAGGAACTAAAGTTCTTACCGCGTGTCCCGCGACACGTTCTTCAATTTTTATTTTTATTTTAGGTATGCCATTGTCACTTTCCATTGGTATGAAGTACGGCAAGCATTTGTGCAGGATACATAATAAACCTTTTATGCCTATTCATCACATGGAAGCACATGCTCTTACAGCTAGAATGCATGACAAAAACATTGAATTTCCATTTTTAGTTTTACTCATCAGCGGAGGACATTGTTTAGTTGCTGTGGCACAATCGGTTGATAATTTTTTACTGTTAGGGCAAAGTATGGATGATGCTCCAGGAGAAGCTTTTGACAAGGTAAAAAATGTGCCCAATTCTGGGTTAATCCCATTCATATATTCACCACAATTTTTGCTATTTGAAAATTTCATTTAGTAGATATATTTTACATATATGTTGGAATATTGTAAAATTAAATGAAGCGGCTTAAACAACAAGCAAAGAAATCTGGTTATTGTGAACAAATGTTGAATAGTTGAGGTGGCAGTTAAGCTTAATTGTACTTTTATTTCAGATGGCTAGAAGAATGAAATTAAAGAATCTACCAGAATATTCTACGTTGTCTGGAGGACAAGCCATTGAACTAGCAGCCACTAAGGCTGACAATCATCTTGCATACACATTCACAATACCACTTTTAATGTACAAAAATTGTAATTTCAGTTTTTCTGGAATAAAGAATCAGCTACAATATCAGCTTGAGAAAGAAGAAAAGCAAAAAGGTATATTAGTGTATCTAACAATTTTGATATCTATATACAGATTTTAGCATAATGTCAACTGCCCAACGGAGTTGATATCAAAATAGCAACTGAGTATGTTATAAATATTGGGTCATTAAATGAAATCAACTCAAAACTAACCATAGCATCATTTAACTATTAACTGTGATGTATAAACTTTTTCTGTCCATGTATATGAAAATTAAATTAGTTTGAATTATTTTTCCACTATTTTAGCTCTGAAAAAAATATATTTGAATAATTGTAGGTGTTCCTGCAGATGGTTTGATACCCGGTGTTTACAATATATGTGCAGGTTTCCAATTAGTTGTAACAAGACATATCTGCCATAGAGTTCAGAGAGCCATGGAATTTGTATCCAGAAAAAAATTGTTACCACCTGATAAACAGACATTGGTAATTTATACTCAATAAATAATTGTATAATAATTTTTAAAAATGCATAAAGCTGGAGACTTGTATGAGTATTAAATGGCTGGTAATAGTTGCTAAGATTGATGAGCTTGTTAAGTAAATTAAACTGTGATTTTAAAAAAGCAATAGCTTGGGTCATTCACAGGTTTAAAAAGCTTGACTAAAAATGTAATATGTTTGCGTTACTTTTTCAAAAAATACTTCTAGCTGTTTTTTTTTCGCCTAAATTTAAAAAGTCTTTACAAAATGATTACTATTATCTACCGAAAGAAACAAAATTTAGCTTTAGATTGGTAGGTAATCACATATTTTATTTGAAATATAATTTATTAAATTTTAATTTATAGGTGGTATCTGGTGGAGCAGCTTGTAATAATTTTATTACCAAAGGACTAAGTATAGTTTGTAACGAATTAGGATATAAAATTGTAAGACCACCACCAAAACTTTGTACTGATAATGGTGTAATGATTGCTTGGAATGGCGTTGAAAGGTAAACTATTCACTCATGATTATGTAAGAACACTGCACTTTATCTACAACTGCTAAATTCATTTCACACACCTTCCTTACGGGGGCTTTTGAAATGTCTATTGCTTACCACTGGATACCTCTCAACATGTCTCCTATACAAGTCTGTTCCCTTGTCTCCACCCTCCATATATATGGTTTAGGCACAGTATATGAACGAACCAGTATTTATCTCGTGACGTCACACTGCCGAGCTCTCTGTGACCTACAACGTTGTTCGGATGACTATTGGTCTGTTCTCACAAGCATCACAGACAGTCTTTGACAATCAGGATTCGGCGCAAAGACGCTAAAGTGTTCTCGGGAGAACGATTTAGGGTCTTTGAGCTGAATCCGGATTGTCAAAGACTGTCTGTGATGCTTGTAAGAACAGACCTTATATCATCCGGAGCCAGTGCTGTGCTGCGATCCAATTAAAGTGCAAGTGGTGAATTTGCAAATAAAATTATTTATTACAGCTTATATTTTTACGGCTTTTCGGTATTATTTTTATAGTTTATAAGCATTTTTTGCAATGGATACCATTAAAAAGAAGAAATCGGGTAGTGTGTGTGTGTGTAGTTCGTGGATGTAACAATAAATATTATAATTGTGATGAAAAATTTTACCGTTTTCCAAAGGATTCAGAATGGTGAGAAACTGTTTGTATTTTCATACGAAATGTATAATACTTTATTATTTGATCTTCATATTACATTTATGAGCCTCAGTTTCATGCATTGATTTAATTTGTTGTTTTTGTTTCAGAGCTAAAGTTTGGTTCGAAGCATGCGATAGGCCTGACTTGATGCCAAAAATAGAAACTCTATACAATAGTAGTCATCGTTTATGTAGTGCTCATTTTGAACCAGACATGATTATGCAACATCATCAAAGAAAACTTCTTTTAAAAAAGGCTATTCCAATTTTAGGGTTATTTAATTAAAAAATGTTCGGAAATTCATACATGCAGCGTATGTGAGACGTATTTACAAGCGTATCAGAATTTAGACGATTCGTCTTTATACTGTTACCTTAGAGCTTATGAAAATACGAATAAGGATACTTTTGGAAACTTGAATATGCCGCATGAAAATTTTGTACAATACATCTCATTATTAGGAACATTATTCCAAATGAATTTTGAGAAAGTTGCTACGGAATATAATATTGTTGAATCACTTATAAATAAATATTGGTCAAACAACAGAGTTTGTACATCCTTGTGTTGATTTTCCAATAAAATATTTAATAAAACTTTTTTTCAGGGTACGACTATATTACACATTGAAATTTGTCAATAAAAATTTTAAAAATCATAACAAAATGAAAACTGTTATATGGAAAAACCAATAAATATTTTGTATAACACTATTGTTTTATTAACTCATCAGTGTACTGTTCTACAATATTTAAGAAAAAACATTTAACACGTTCAAGTCATTTTAAAACGTATGCATCTACGCCTATGGTAAAATGAATCGTAAAACGATCCGCAGGCCTATTCTGAAACTTGCGACTGCCGATAATTGCGCAATTGTCGCTGTCAAACACGAGTTTCGTATTCTCTAAGAAGCAACTGCGACCGCGATCGCAATTTATTTGTTAACTGCCTCTAGTGAGCAATTGGTTAACTAAAAAAGTGCATTTTTCAGTTGTTCATGTGAAAAATACGTATTCTGTAAGCAATTTTTTAGCAATTACAACGCGATTGCAACTGTCGAATAGCAATCACAATTTTAGTAGTTGTAGTTGAGTTGCTTGATAATAAAATCAAGTTTTCTTAATAGAAATAGAAGGTAAGTAATAAATTATAACATTTTTTGTCAATGATAAACATGTTTTATTTGTACAAATAGTAATTTAATGGACTTACTAACTACCCTCAGAAAAGTTAGTTTTTATTTGTACTTAGTAATGAGAGAGATAATAGTTAATTTGTTTTTACGTATTTAGTAATTGTTATTAAATATTAGGGTAGGTGTGTCCACTTTTCTGAGGGCAGTTAGTAAGCCCATTATGTGAGTTTTTTCATGTAAATATTCAAGGATTGAACATTGACATTTTGCGCCTACCTATATCACCCATCTCAAAAAATACCTAGAAGTAGGTTGGTATATTGTTTTTTTAAACAAATCATCTAAAAAAGTATTTGTAAACCCATTTTCAACTGCTTTTAGTTATGTAAGGCACTGTTTCGTAGACTTCCTTGGTTTTTCATGCATATTAAATATTTTTCACATTTGTTTTTGTTCATCAGCTGATTTTACAGACAATTTAAGTTACGTTGATTGCTATAGTATGTACAAAAAGTACGAGGAGTAATAAACCCTAATT